>NW_022045919.1:359940-383068 GCF_001654015.2 Drosophila navojoa
AGTAGGAGTAGTAGTAGAGTAGGAGTAGTAGTAGAGTAGGAGTAGTAGTAGAGTAAGAGCAGTAGTAGAGTAAGAGTAGAAGTAGAGTGGGAGTAGTAGTAGAGTGGGAGTAGTAGTAGTGGAGTGGGAGTAGTAGTAGAGTAGGAGTAGTAGTAGAGTAGTAGTTACAGTTTTCTTCTCTTTGATTATCTATTTTCATGAAGGCCTAATTCTGTTCATTTTTGTGTACCCTAAGCCCATTCACAATGGAGAATCAGGGTATTGTATTTAATTTTTCAGCTATTTTCAAGAAAATATTATTATGCAAAATAAATCATATGAATTTAATTTTAGTAGTCACTACTATATAATGAGGGTCTGAATTCTGCTAATATTTAGTCATTTATGTTCATATAAATAGTAGTATTATAAAAAGCAAATCAATTAATTTTAGACTCTGAAGTTATTAGTAATAGTAGTGTTTAGTATGGACTTCTATTTTTGTGAGCGAATAAAAAGGGTGAACTTGATTACTTTTGTGAAATGCCCTCTAAGTATTCAACAACAACAAACAAAACTCATAACATACAGATAGACAAAAAGATTCTTAATATAGTGTACGTAGCTAAATAGTATTTTTTCATGAGCCCAGCTGTATAGTCATAATTCTTTCACAAAATGCATATATACTAAATTTGTTGTAACGACAATGACTTTGCCATTTAATTAATAAATGTAATTTGCATTTACATTTTTGCTTTTGTTATTTTTCTGATATTAGCTTAATCAATTATTTGAGGTGTCAAAGCTTTTCCACAAATTTGTTTTCACAATTATTAATATTATATTGCATATTATGTATGTGCATATATTTATGTATTTTTTGCCGCTAAGCAAATCAGAGATATTTGTTGTCACATTTAAATGGTGGTGAAAATATTTCGGTTGGATGTGGATTATTGGCTTTCACGAAATGTAATTGAATTAAGAGTGCGTTAAATATGCTATTAATTAAATATGCAGCCGCCGGGCATTTTATGCACATACTTTGTTGTTGTGTGGGCTCATTTTAAATGATGGCTAATTGAATTAATAAATATTTGAAATTCGCAATATTTACCTGCGTTTCGGTGACATTCAGCAGCTTGGCCATTTCGGTGCGTTCGCTGGAGCTGAGATATTTCTTAATTTCGAACTGTTTTTCCAGCTCGAAGATCTGGCGACCCGTGAAGGTGGTGCGCGCCTTCTTTTTGCGACGTGCGTCCGTGGAGCCGGAGTCGGAGTCATCCTCGGTGGTCTCCAGGTTGCTGTTGTTGTTGCTCGGCGGCTGGGCGGCGTGGGATGCGCTGCTGGGCGAACTGTTATTGGCCAGCAGCTTATCCCGCATTAGGCTGTCGCTGCTGCCAGTGGGACTTACGTCCGGCGGCAGATCGACCGTTAGCTTTTTCTTCTTCGCTGCCGGCTTGCTCGAGTGCTCTGCGAATGAGGAGTGGAAGAGGGAGAAACCATTAGCCATTGTCTCTTCATGTGCTAACTAAGCTAACTAATTGCGACACTCGGCTATTTAACCTGATTTCAGCTCGTTGTTATGTTTTCTGTTGTTGTTTTTTCTTTGTTTTTTTGCTTTTTGCTTTTGCAATTAGCTTGTCAAATGCTATAAAAACTGACAAGCCAATCGGCCAGATTAACTGACTGCATTGTTGTCAAAGTTGCAGTTGCACAGTTTCATATGTAAAACCAATGCACTGCATACTGAACTCGTTTCTGTTTATACCCTGCAAATTCAGCATGAAGGGCATGATTGACAAGTTGCGGAATTTGTGTTTGATTTTAAAGTTGAAGAAGTTTACTTAATTTATGCAACCATGTTAATAAATTAAATTAAATGCATATTAAAAATACTAAAAAATATTAATGAAATATATAATGAGATAATATATAAAAATATAAAATAATATCAAATATAAGTTAAAATAAATTATAAAATAATAATATATAAAGTAATATTAAATGAAATAACAATTTTCGTTTACTATTTAATTTTATCTTATATTTTATATTATTATTATTATTATAAATTTTTCTTTTTATTTTATATTATGTTTTATAATTTTATTTATTTTTTAGTAGTAGTTTTTAATAACTATTTGTTTTTTATTTAATTAATTTTAAATATAGTTGAGATCAGAGTTCACAGAGCCACCTATAGTCGACCTTATAGACCTTATGCAGTATTATTATAATGTTGTTATTCCTGTCGATTGTCAGTTTTGAGTAAGAGCGAGAGACAGAGACCGATAGAGAGAGATAGAGAGAGTAGGAAATCGAGAGAAAAAACAACATACAAGTGTTAACAACGCCATGTATATCAGGTATATGGCTATTGGTTGGCTGGGGCCAAAACGTGTCTGGCATGAGTCTGACTGTTGTCGCCAATTGCGAATGCATAATTGAAATCTAATGACAGTTAAATGCAAACGTTCGTCGTGGAAGTTGTTGTTGTTGTTAATGTTGTTGTTGTTGTTATTGTTGTTGTCGCTGCAATTGCTAATACGCCGCGTGGGCCGCCGCACGGCCTCATATGGCGCGCAGCGCATATGCATGACACTGTGATTAATTAGGCGACCGACTGACAGCCGCCGTTCTTGTCGCCTCCGGCATTGGCAGCAGTCCGAGCCACTTAATGCCAGCCACCCCTAGAAACCCCGTGCGACGCACGACAATGCGCACAAAGGGCACCCCAGTGGCATGAAATCAATAAAACTAAGCGGCGTACAGCGAAAACAAGAGCAAAACCCTAAAACAATAGACGCGAAACACACACACACACGAATGTTTGATTAGATGTTGTTTCGTTTAGGTTTTCTTTCGTTTTGGTTTTTGTTCGCCAATTGGCAATTGCCATGTCGTTCCATTAGGCCCGTTTGGCGACAACATTTTAATGGCAGCACCCGCCCTGCTCTCCCCCTCCCAGCCCAGCTCCATCACGGCTGGCCATTTATGGGGCTTGCAAACAAGTAATTAAGCGAAAATTAACAGACGACAGTTGCAAATCACAAACTGCGAGACTTGAGCGTGCGTCGTTTGGCATTCATCCATTTGAAATGCGAATATGAGCGATAAATGTTCTAAGCATTTGTTGTTGTGCTTTTGTTATTTGTTATTTGTTATTTGCTATTTGCTATTTGTATGTGTATTATTATGATTATATATTGTATTTTTGCCAAGTCGAGTACGTGATTTTAATAACAATAAAAGTCGAACGCAGCATTGAGCAATTAACGGCAACGGCAACGGCCATAATACAAAGAAACAACAGCGAACAATTTTCTGCTCAAGTTTGCTCATTTCAAACTGATTGTTATTGCTTATTATAGCCGTATGCCAATTGCTAATTGAATTTGCTGTTTTTCTACTCCCGCCAGCAACCTCACACTCACCCTCGCCCTCACCCACGCCCACGCCACAGCTGCTCTGTCTGAATTAAACAATTTTAATGCAGCGTAAATTTAGATTGGCAAGCGAATTACATTAGTAAAAACAATGTTCACATAATCAATGTTCCGATCGTTCATTGTATTTACAGTTTATTATTTCTGACAGAATTCCCCTGTTCGGCCTGTTTGCCACATATTTTACAGCTAATAATGCTAATGCTAATAAATCAATTAAATTTATCCAGTCGTCTGTTTGGTTCAATTTCAATATACATACGTGTTAGAGATTCAAGTTGGAAATGTGCTGTCATTTTACTAATGGACAGAAATTATCATATATAAAATATTATTGAATTAATATAAAAATTATTTTATTATTGATTTATGTTTTTTAAATTATATACAAAAAAAGTAATTTATTAATTTATATTTTTATATTTATTATATATATTATATTTATATTATTATATATATTAAATTTATATTTTTTATATATTATATTTATATTTACGTTGATTATATTTATATCGTAAAGACTTTTAAGAAAAAAAAAAAAAAAATAAAATAAAATAAAATAAAATATCGTTAACTCTAACATCTAATTTATTATTTGTATTTTCGTTATATATGCATATATTTTTTATTTCTTTAGATTTGTAAATTGATTTTTTTTATTTATTTAATAAAAACATTTTTTTCTTTTAATATTTTAGAATTTATATAAAATGTAATTTGTAATATCTATTTTTATATTTCTTTGGTGTATTATCACACAGAATGTAGCTAAAAAGTTCTGAATAAATATTGAATCTACGGCATACTATCCATAAAGACTAATCTCCATAAGATTTTACAAATATTGTCTACTCAATCTCAGTCACAATAAAACATTTGCTATATAATGAATTTTTTACTATAATTTTTGCAAAGTCAAAAGTTGTCAAATTGCAATTAAAAATCTTTAAGGAAGCATTTGATGTGATATAAGAATCCATTAAAAACGAATTGAGCCGAATGCTGATGACCCCACTCATTGGCAATTATCCGCTGCCAAAATGTAGGACCTAAATGCGGCGAATGCCGTCAATTTGAGCCACGGTCGAGCTTCATTTAATTTGGCATAACACGCATACGCCGCGTTGCCTGCCGAACGCTTCGCTGAAGCGTGTTGAGAGCTTCGCGCTGCGCTCAATTGGCAGGCTCGTCAAGCGTTGCTGCATAAATTTGCTCGGCGCCAATATGAAAAACTAAAAATACGAAACACAAAGTCAACGAATACCGAATACACTAACTGATTCACGAAAATATTTGCAGAAATATATAGATTATAATAGGTGAATAATATTCTATTCCTAGTCTATGTTAATTATATATTCCATATAGATAAGGTACAGAGAGAGAGAGAGAGAGAGAGAGTAATTTGTTGGTCTTACTTACCCTTCTTGGCGCTGGTCTTTCCCAGCAGCTGACTTTGCCTGGCCGCCGGCATTGGCGATGTGGTGCTGCTGTCCCGCGACTTTTTGGCCACACACAGATTTAATGGCTGATCGAGCGGGGCTGCCGCAGTGACATTTGCTGCTGCCACTGTTGCTGCCATTGGTGTTGCTGCCACTGGTGTTGCTCCCACTGATGTTGCTGCTGCTGAGCTGACTGCACTGTCCTCCTCGCTGACATCGCTCATTGAGGCGCTGCGATGCGCGCGCTGTTCCTGTTCCTGGGGCTGCTGTGCGTACTGCTGCTCGATATTTCGCAGAATGCTCTTTGGTGAAGTGGCCGAACTGTTGGCGGTGGCTGTCGAGACGGCAGCGGCAGCGGCGGCGGCGGCCACGGCGCCCTCGTACGCAATTTTGTCGGCCATGGCCATGCCCAGTATGTCTGCAATTGAGTGGGGCGTGGGTCTATTAGGCGGACGTGCATAGACATGAGCGTGCCAGCTCGCTGTGTGATTCGCCGTGGTGGTTGTGGTTATGTTGGTGGGAAAGGGTGTTATGGAGCGTCGCTGCTGTTGCTGTGGTAGCTGTTGCTGCTGTAGCTGTTGCTGCTGAGTGGTCGCCGGTTGACGACTAGAAGGTGCCTCCAGTTGCTTCTGTAGAAACGTCGTGGGCGAGCTGCCAGCGGAGATGGGACTAGCGCTATTGCTGCCGCTGCTGTTGTTATTATCGCGCACTCGCAGCATATTGACCAGCTTCTCCTTGCTGCTGGGACTGACCATTGACGCCGCCGAGGGCGGTATTGTCAATGAGCTGCTGTAGACGTACGAGTTGATGGCCATGTTGTAAGCCGTGGCTGATTCTGATTGCAGCTGTTGTTGTAACTGTTGCTGCTGTTGGTGTTGCTGGTGCTGATGTTGCTGCTGTTGCTGGTGCTGCTGTTTATCCTTGACTATGCCATAACCGTGCGCCAAGGCGCCGCTGATCATTTCTGCTGCCACCAACGATTCGCGTTCCGTTTCGGGCATCATTTAGGGCGCAGCTAATTGGCTCTTAAGTGGGCGTGGTGGCTGAAATAGACACAGAAGGAAAACGTGCGTGTTAAAACGGGCAAACGAAATTAGCCAAACAGCTGCGCATTTGTTGTCAACTTGTTAATGGTTTCGGCCTTCAACTTATTTGCCCCAAATGCAATAAAATACAGAACAGAATAGTCCGCCATTTAGTGCCGCCTGTGCAGAATGTGGTCCAACTTATTAAGCCCGCAACACGCCCGACCTCCAACCTCACCCTAACCTACATTCCCCTCTGTCGTCAGTATTTGTTTGTTTGTGTTTGTGTGTCTGTCGCGCGGGTCGTCCATTTGCCATTTCCTGGCGCACTGCGTTGTGATTTGCATAACAAAATGCTGGGAGAGTCCCCGGCAATAAGCGTTGCCTGGTAAAGGATTTAAGCTGTGAAGCCAGAGGCAGAGGCAGAAGCACATAAGTTCGGCAAGGCCAGGGGTTCCGCTTGGCGCTGCCTTGCGAACACTTGTGTGTGACTGCTGCGAGTGTTGGCATGAATTTATGGTTCAACATTTGAGTGTGACACAATTTAACTTAATTTAACGAACGGCAAAAGCCACGCACCGAAACGACAATAAAACGTACGAACCCAATTTCAAGTACGGTTAAGGGTCTTGAATTTATTTTTAGTGTGTGGCACTATATACACATAAATATGTATGTATATATGTATACAGGCTACTAGTATTTATGTTCATAATAACAATTATAGCACTTCACAAACAACGCTGGGATCAAAATCTGTAGTTAATTTGTTGCCAAGAACTTGCATGCCATTTAAATGCCGTCGTTATGTGTCATATTTTATAGTTGACAATCCCAAAAGCAATTTAAATTAATACAAAGTGCAAAGTCATACCAACACAGCCACTTATATCCAACACAAGCTCTCACTCACTCACACTCATTCGCGCACACACACACACAGTTGCCGTCCAAATGTCAGTTTCAAGCAGAGCGCGCTCAATAACGTATAACGTAATGCGTGCTTAAATGTATTTTATTGCCAACAACAACAACAACAACAACAACAGCAGCAGCAGCAACGACAATGGGGATGACACATAAAAGGACTAACCTTTGCCTGTGCTCCCTCTTTCTCCCTCCCACTTACGCAAATATTCGCACAAATACACGGAGAGTGCAAATTGAGCACAGCTCGCTCTCAACATTGCGACTGGCGCAACATGTTGCCCGGCAGCATGTTGCTAAGCTCGTGCAAAATCACTTACAGCCTAACAAAATAAACAGCAAAAACGAAAAAAAAAAACACTCAAACACACACACACTCAGAAAAACGAAAAAAAAAGCAATGGCAATTCAAGTCTGTTGAGCTTCTCAAAAGGTTATGTGGGCGGGTGGTGGGCTGAGCGGCATTGGTATGATTTAGGGGTGGACATATTCAAGCAGCGGAAGCGACGCAGGCAAGCGGAAGAAGTTATTTCAATTGCCTGCCTCCACGATGACGACGACGATAGGAGAGCGAGCTAGTGAGCCAGCACGAGCCAGCGTGAGTGAGTGATAGAGAGCGAAAGATATCGCTGTGGCACGTACAGTGGCTTAGTGTGTTAGCTACTCTTCTGTATGTGTGTGTGTTTCAGAGTGGGAGTGTGTGTGTGTTTGTGTGTGTGTGCCAGTTACCTGGCACGCTTTTGCCTTTTTCACCCGCACGCGGCAACGGGGCGTGAGGAAGTGGAAGTGGCATGGCAGGGCACGAGGACACCGACGAGGACACAGACGAGGTCCAAGGGGGCAGCTACTAATGGCATTTAAGTTTTGCTGCCCTGTCACAGGCAACAACACACGCTCACGCACACACACGAGCCAAGTTGCATATGTAGCGTTATGTTTGTGTACGAAACTCTTTTCGCCTCCATTATTATCCTTGAGGCTTTGGCTTTGGCTCTGGCTTGTGAAGTGGCCGTTCCAGCTAGGGATAGCAGCAGCCCAGCATTTTACTCCTTCTATTTCATTTCATTTCATTTCGTTTCGTTTCGTTTTATTGCATTGACATCAGCTCGCATTCCGCAGTGTCTGTGTGTGGGTGAGTGGGCGAGTCGGTGGCTGAGCTCCGCCAGCTGGCAGCTGCCTGTTGGTATTTTAACAAGCTACTGTCGAATGTTCATCATGACTCCAACTACGGCCGCTGCTGCTCCTGCGCCCACTCCAGCTCCTGCTCCCACTCCTGCTGCTGCTTGTGCATAATTTGCCTTGCGGCTGTGCACCCAGCTCGTCATCATCAAAGTTGTCTCCCGTTCCCATCCCTGGATCCCCGTGCTTCGCTTTGCTCTTCAGCATTTGCTGCGCTCTGCCTTTATAGCTGCTGTGCGTCTGCCGCCTTTATATGTACGTGTGTGTGTGTGTGTGTTTGTGTGTGCTGTCGCTTGACGTAAAATGTGGCTGACTAGCTACTTCTTGGCCCTACGCTTTACCGCGCTCTGCTTTTAGCCATTTTGCCGTGTCAGCATAACTCAGTGTGCCCTGTGCTATGCTTTTTGTTGTAGCATTCTGGCATTTATGTTTTGTTTATGTATCTGTGCGTCCGTCCTGTGTGTGTGTGTTCGTTTGTATATTGTTGTCAATCTGGCTGTTAAATTGTGTAATTTGTCATATTTTCGTTATTTTGGCCCCTGCCTGCCTTCAAACTGCTTAAGCTCTCTCTGTTCTCGCTGAGGTGTTTATAAAGACGCTGATAATGCTGTGTAGCTCTCTTTAAGCCCCCCCCACACAGACTGCCACCCACGATTACTCCTGCTACCGCTGCTGCTGCTGCTGCTGCTGCTGCTGGGCTGTCTCCGGGGAATAATGGTTGTCCAGTACAGCAGCTTTGAAATTGCTTGAATATTTTATCGAGTTATGTGCTCGCTAATTAAATTGATGTGCCACATACAGAAGCTGCTGCCTCTGCCGCCGTCGCTGCCGCTGCCGCAACCACAGCCACAGGATATTCGTGCAACAGCGTTCGACAGTCTTTGCAACTATGTGTGCTCGCGCGCGCGTGTGTGTATATGCACATGTGTGCGTGTCTGTGTGTGTGTGTGTTTGACTTGGTTTGGTTGGCAACTTTAATGAATTTACCTGTGTCATGCGCAGAGTTTTGTGACTTGCGTCTCCGCATGCCTTGCCGCATTGTTGCCTGCTTGTTTTAATCGTTTTCATTTTCTAGACTAGATTACTTAATTTATACTTACATGCAGCACAAAACAGAGTGATCGAAACGTTTGTCTAACCTCAATATCATATATATACAATGTATGTAAAATATATATGTGTAGGATTATATATACACAAATGGAGCTATTTAAATATAAATAAATTTCTTTGCTTGCTTCCGCTTACAAATTGGTTTAGCTTTGTGACCGACACAAGTGAAATTGAATTAGTTTAAAGTAAAAGTTGAAAAACTTAGCACTGACAACTCGATCAAAGCCAATGGCACACTGAGCCAGAGCCCAGACTGTAAATAAACAAGTCCTTTCCATTGCTGTCTCTTATATCCTTTTGCGCTCTACGTTTTCCTCTTATTTTGTTATATTTTAGTTTTGACTTTAATGCCGCTCGAGCCGAGTGCGTTGTTGTTTGTGGAGCAGTCAAGTTGAGTTTTACATTTTATTTTGCTGCTGCCATTGGCCCCGGAAAGTAAACAAGAGTTGAACACTAGAAAATTGCGTTACTCCAGCTAACAGTATCCCCACTTGGATGCATAAATAAATCATAAGCGCTTCAAATAAGTGCAGTTGCAACGCCCCAGCAAGGGTGTGCATGCATGTGTATGTGGGCAAGAGGGCGCATTAGTGTGCTGAAGGTGAAGCACCAGCTGTTGAAAAATCATATTAAATTTTACTTCAACTACGAGCAGCAACACTTGCCATAGATATCCGACATTATCTAAAAGTTATTCGGAGTTTTCATAACAAACAGAGCTCCTCTACACATACATATACATATGTACATATATATGATATGCCTCAATTGAGAGACAGACAGCTCAAGAACTTAGCTTTGAGTGTTTATTCACGTGATTTTCCAAATTCCCCGAGACCTGCACATTGTTGGCCACGTTGCATACGCCAATGACAAGGAAAACTCTCGCGCATTCGGGTCGATTTGAACGTTTGGCTGATGCTGTTCTTGGAACATGCTTTTCGAATAATACCTACAGAAATAAAACTGCCACACACACATACATACATATATATAATCGTGTGGCTTGGCCAAATCTGATGTGCACACAAATATTATGAAGCTATTTTGAGTGAAGTATTTAAGCGTTTGCGTAGAAGTTTGGCCAATCGATGCTCTAAGCAATGACTGTTTATGCTCTAGCCGTTTCAGATAGAACGAGGGCTGCTTAAAAAGTCCTGCAAAGGCTCATCAAGATTGATAATTAGGGTGGCAATACAAGGCAGCCAAATAGAAATTTTGTATAAAGATTGAATGAATAAATCTTTATTAATTAGATAAAAAAAATCGAATTTATATAAATAATGCAATAATAATAAAACACATTCATATAATAATAATTTATGCATATAAAATATTTAAATTGCTTTTCGAGCCTGATTTAAGCAGAGAAATGGATCTATTGCCATTAAAATATAATCAAGGCACTTAGCTAATGGCCAATACTTTTACAAATGCTTCGAGCGGCCTTCGCTGAGATTTGTATTTACTTATTTTTATTGACAGCATTATATTTTATTTATTATATTGAATTCATGTCATTGTGCTGCCATGGCCAGGCAGCCAAACTCAGCAAGTGCCAGCAGCACGTCCTTTCAATCCTTCTCTATACAACTGTGTGTTTGTGTGTGTGTGTGTGTGTGTCCCTGTGTTTAGCGTGTGTGTTCGTGCGAGTGTGCGAGTGGGTGTGTGCTATTATTGTCAAGTCAGCACATAAAGATGCCAGCGCTGGAGAGGCCCGGGCCGGGATAAACGTCAGCTACGTCAGCCAGTCACATTTTCGTAGCTGGCAAATCTTTGAACGGAAATCGTTATATAAATCAAAGACAGATTATAAATGCTGCGCAATTTTCAAGTTATTTTCGGTTCGATATTCGCACAACCCAGGGTTGAATTCGCTTGCTGCCCAGACTGAAAAGGTTGAGTGTAATCATGCGTGCCAGATAAGGCTGACAGCGGACAGTGCGATAAGGCCAACTATCGAGCCGGGCCAACTGCCTCATCAAAATCCTCGAATCATTAAGCAAAAATATGTCAAATAGGTTTGCTAATTATATGAGCATTATTGTTATTGCAGGATAGGCAGGGGAGTAGAAGGAGATTATATAGCATTCGGCTCATTTCCGCTGGAAATGCTTCCTGTCATAATTTTTCATAGATTTGCAGGCAACTTTTTGATTTTCTTATTCGCACTGAAGTGGTTGAAAAACAAGTGCAAGCTTTGCTTCAACTTTTACTTAAAGCGCCCCAAAATTGCTTTGGCTCTGTGCTGGCTGGAAGGGTGGGGAGGTAAGGGAGGGGGGACGTGCGCCGCTTTGTCATGGCTTATTTCACTTGAACTTTGCAGGCGGCCACTTTGGGTCAGTTGGCCCGGTCAAAGTTGGCGTGCTTAAGCTTTATTTTTAATTTGCCAGCGCTGGCAATTTTTAAACGTTTTCGTTTTTCTTTCACTTCTCTTTGCCTGGCCATTAATTTGGCTCGCCTTTATGCGCGCACACACACACACACACACGCACACAATTGGCCGCAATTAACTAACTGGCTATGATTGATGATATTTTAAATGAGTGCGGCGGCAACGGCTCTAGCAACGGCATTGAAAGTGCCCACCAGCCAGCCAAGAGCCGAGGGTTCCCGAAAAATTCCTATGTCATCAGCATAATTTGATGTGATTTGATACACAGGCGGCCCCTAGTAACACGCATTCTATTTCAGTCATTCATTTGTGGCAGAGCTGGGGCACATTTCGGACAAACAAAATGAAAGTTTAGATAATCATTTAGGTAAAAATGCCAAGGGAACAAATCAAAGCGATTCGAATGCCCTTAAAGCCAAACCACGCAAAAATAAAGCAAGCGAATCGAAATATGTTGCAAATGATATAATATGAAAGGGTTTTTGTTTATGCTTAAATAATAAACGTGGAGAGAATTAAATGAAATATAAATCAGAAAAAAGATATGATTTTATCTTTAAGCATATAGAAAAGTGGGTTCACAAACGGAAACGGAAGTAAATAAAAAGTTGCTAGAAATTGTTTTTATTTTCTTCATGCCAAATAGCTCCGATAAAGTTCGGATAAAAACACATAATATAAACGTTTTGGTAGGTGTTCTTTTCTCTCTTCTCTTTCTATTCTCATTTCTCTTTTCTTTTTTCAACTTGTACAAGTATTTATTGCTGATATTCGGATTCTAGACCTAGTCGGAATAGTTGCTAATGTTCGCTTATCGTTAATAGCTCTTGAGTTCAACTAATTGGTAATTAATTAAATTCAGTTCGAGCCAATAATTCGATATGGTCCAGACAGCTGCAATTCGATATTTTGCAAATTACACAATGAATGCAAGTTAAAATTAATGCATTATGCACATATGTCATATCAGTTATGTACATATGTATGGCAGCCCTGCCCTGCCAGCCATCAATCAATCAATCAATCATTTGACGGCCAAATCAAATATTCATAAAGTTTATAAAATATTTATGCATATAAAGTGCAAGTATTTAAAACTACATTTATGTATTTGCAAACAATTTCAACCAATGCAAATGAGAAAAGCTGGGTATATGGATTTTATGGAAATGTATGGGACGAGAATGGGGGACTCAATCTATATATAGATTTAATTAGAATGTGAGGTTGAGTCGATCTAATTAATTAAATTTGCTTGTTAAGTAGCCGAAAAATATATTCATTAAATTGGTCGACGGTCTATGATGAATATATATAATGTATAATATAATATTTTAAATTTTAAAGCCATTCCACTTCTATGCAGAGCTCAGCGTATCTCCCAGTCGAGCACACCCGACTAGAGCTTGCGGACTTGTTTATGCATACCCTGGGTTCAGTCAGCAGAGAAGTTGGGGCGCACTAGCGGAGGGAATGCCCATAATCCGACTGCCTTATAGAATATTTGTGTTTAATTTTTTCAAGCTATCACGAGATATCATTATTATCTGCCTTTTAATTTATTCAACTGTTTTTTTTTTTTTTTGTTCCTATCAAAAAACTATAGCGATTATGAATTTGACTTTATAAAATGTTAAGCGTATACGATTATAGCATTGCATTTCAATAGCATAAACTGATGCAAAATAATTTAAGCTCTAGTAAGCAATTATATTCGGCATATTACTTGGTGTATTTTTTTATACCCTGAACCCATCGACAATGGGAAATCAGGGTATAATGGTTTTATTGTTTAATTTTATAGCTGTTCACTGAGCTCTTAGCTACTTTATGTGAATAGAGCATCATCATATATTAACAATTGTTATTATAAGTCATTTAACAATGTTTTAGTAATAAACTTGTTTTGTCATTCTAATCAAAAGCGAAATATTTATAGCTTTGATTTAATTTTAAGGAAATCATAGTTGATTTACGTCGGTTTATATGTCAGGCATACCAGATAATAAAACAAGTTGTGTTTAGGCTCTGAAAAATAGTTTGAGCAATGTAAATTAATTGAGAAATGAAATTTTATAGCTAGCCATTCATAATTTAGGGATATCAGTTAGCAAGCGCTGGTTTAACGTTGAAGATATTTTTAGCAGTAAAAATGACGCCCAACTTTCTTACATCTTATTTTACAGATTTACTTTACCTAAAGTTATTCAGCAATATTTTAAATAAAATTTTATAAACATTTTGCACAAAATGAAATTTACACAATTTATAACTTTTGATTATTTTAAATCTTGATTTTTTTTTGAAGATTTAATTGTTCGGAACAGCTTTGCTGGAGTGGAAAAAATCAAATGAAATTGATTAGTTCAAGTCGAGATATTAGGCAAGCTTGTGAAGATGCTGAGCTCGCTTGCTTTGTAGTATTTTGTAGCGCATTCGTTTACGTGAGAATTTCACTTGTGGCGCATAAAACAAGACTCAGATGAACTCATCATCGTAATATTTATTGATAAGATGCTCGTAGGGGTGGGTAAACATATTATTTAACCGCAGGCAGGCAGAAAGTGCGCATTCTAAGTATGTAATTATGGGATATCTGGAAGCAGCGAGACAGTCATCGCAATTGAAATACGATAACATACCAGGAGAGAGAAAGAGACAGATAGAGAGGGGGAGAGTGGACGCTACGCTGCTCTCTCTCTCTCTCTCTCTCTCTAAATTATTATCTCTCTTTCTATCCCTTGGTATCTCTGTTGCCCTTACGGCATCTGGTCTGAAATATGAGTCAATTATACTTTCGTACGCATAAATTAATGATTAATTGCAAAATAAATTGACTTGCGTCACTTAATTACGTGATGCGCGACCAAGAGACTGTCAGCCTTTTTCGCGCGCCCCTTTGTAACTGTCCGCCTGTCAACACACACACACAGACACACACACACGCACATAGTGAAGGAGAAAGAGAGTAGCATTTTCTGCTGTTGACATTCGCAGTCAAACATGCTTAATTAATGCCAGCGCAGCTGCCATCGCTCAACCTCACCTCGCCTCGTCGTCCGTCAACCGTCGACCACTCCAACAACTGTACTGCGAAAGGCTCTGACAACGTTAACGGCCACATTAACGAGAATGAAACAAAAAAGAAAATACGGCGGCTGCTGCTGCCGCTGCTGCTGCTACTCCTGCCGGCAGCCAAAAATAAACACTTGCAGGCATCATAATAATGATACATAGCCAGCCAGTGAGTGGCATTCGCTTGCTCCTTGCTCTCTTCTCTCTCTCTCTCTCTCTTCCCCTCTCTCTTCCCCTCTCTCTCTCTCTCCCCGCGCTCCTTTGGTCCTTGCCTCCAGCCAGGCCCCCGTTTAGCCAGTTACAATGTCAGAGTCAGCCCCGACTCGAAGTCGATTGTCGTTTTCGTCATTGTCTGCCAAGCTCCCATAATTAAACATAATTTGCCAACAATGCCACAGCGCACTGTGGTTATCGCATCATATAATAGTCATTAAATTATATAATCAACAGTTAATTTAATTAAATAACAATTGACTGGCTCAATTTATATAAAATTTCTATTATATATATTTCTTCATATAAAGGAAAATAAATAAAAATAAATAATAGGTTAATATCAATTTCTAAATTTTTCTATAATTTTGTATATATATAATTCATTATATAAACAAAACTAAATTAAATTAAATATCATTATTAATTTTTTCCAATTGAAAAAAATTTATGGAATAAATAACAGTTTCCTTAATATTTTTCTAATATATTATCTATAAATCACTTTTTATATAATTTATTTAAGTTTTAAATTTATACCTATCCTCAGAAATTTCCATATTAATTTCTCGCATTAAAAATAATATTTATGATTCTTTGAATATATTTTCCCTTCGTTATGCCCAATGGAATCATTGCCATTTTCAATTTAGAAATATTTATTATAATTTTTGACCGGTTAATGCATGTGTCGTGCCCACTGTCGTCACTTTTGAGGGATGCCCGTGCCCGTGCCCATTCCCGTCCGAGCGCCTTGGACGCTGTTTACGTGCAAAAATCAATAAAAACGCTGCCAAAATGGCTTTCGCGCCTTCACAGTTTATCCGCTTTGGCAGTGCCCGGCTCCGTCTCGGAGCTGGCTTGGTCGGCACTTAACTTTCACATTAACTGCACCGACTTTGGCACCATTTGGAGCAGCGAAGCAATTAACGCTGAATTGATACGCACCGCGCTGGAGCATTGAACTTCATTTCGTTAACTTGCCTCGCTGGCTGATGGACAGGCAGAGGCAAAGGAAAAGGAACAGGGAAATGGAAAGAGAAAGAGAAGGCCAAGGTGGGGCGACAAGGGGCAAGGCAAGAGGGATTACAGACTCGGTTTATGCGTCGACATTAAGACGTAATTAAAACAGCGCCAAACGAGCGCCGCGCCTCAAACCCTTTTGGAGCACAACACAGAGGCGTGGGCAAAGGGAATGAAACGAGTCAAAAGATTATTTGTATTTAATTTCAAGTGCTGAATGCCAGGATGCTTCCGCTGCAGAAGTCAACCCAGATGCGAAGACAGTCCCATGTACGGCTCGCCTTCAGTACAGGGAACTCAATTATAATTAAGCATTTAAGTGGAACTAAGCGGCGCCATGGCAAATGAAGCGTACGTCCAGCCCCTCCGGCTGTATTCAGCCCAGGCTCCAGCTGAAGCCAAAAGCGAGTAACGATGGCGACAACGACAACGACGACGATGACGATGACGACGACGACAATGGAATACAGTGAGTGGGTCTGTTTGGGTGCTGGGCATTTGTGGGGCAGCAGCTGCACCCTAATTGCTAAGGGCGGCCCTCAAACTTTTGGCTGGGGCGGCTATTTAATTAACGTTCACCGTTCATCGCTCATTGCTCATCGCTCATCGCTCATCGTTCAAGGTCCGCAGTGAGTTTTATTAGACTTATGTACGTATTTGTTATGGGAGTGTTGCCCAGGCGACGACGGATTAATTGTTACGTTGACTAATTTAACTTAAATGCGAGAGCCTCTTGTATATAATGCGAAAAACAAAATCAACTAACACAGCCAAGGCAACTCAAGTTGGCAGCCAGTGAAGTTGACGGCTGGAAATTAAAAATGTTAAAACAGGAGACAGCCCGATGGACGATGGAAAGGATGCTGCTTGTTAAAACTGTTTGCAATGACAGCCTCAACCTGGTCAGCACGAAAGCGTCTCAATTAGTGATGAAGCTGATGATGATGCTGCTGCCTGACTGACTGTCTGTCTGTCCACTCGTCCCTCGGTCTCGCCCACGAATGGCCGCATGTCCTTAGTCTCTTATTGTACGATTTCCAGCTGGCTGCCCAACAGGACACATTCAACACCAGTGCATGGCTAAAAGATCTTGATAATTCTTGAGCTAATTTTATATATAATTTATCGGATTTGTCGGACTTGAGTCACACTTGAATGTTTTGACAGTCAAGTGTACAAAAGAAACAATTAATGTTGAGTAAAATTAACTTATAGTTAGTAGCTAGCAACGAAGTGAAAATAATTTTCCAATTGCGCTTAGACTATTAGCATTCAGATGAACTATAACGATGAACAGATATCATTACAGGGTATCGCCGCAGTACATTCACTTTCCAGTGCATCATCGGACTAACGCAATTCAATTGCGGCAAAAGTCGGACTAGTCGAGTGAGCCAACAATGTGCATCCTGTCGATGCAAAGAAGCTGAGCCAAAGGCGGGTCATCCAGTCCTTACTCTCCTTTTTTTAGGGTTGGCGGCACTCAACATGATTTCAAAATGGCACTGAATGTAGCATTAATTTGTGCGCCATCAAGGACGACGACAACGACGACGATGAGGACGATGAGGAGCACAATGAAGTCATCTTCTTGTTGGTACTACTGTCTGTCTTTAACTTTCATCCTGCTGCCGCAGCCACTGCCTCACATTTATAACAGTTTATTTGCTGTGCGCATTACTGTCTGAGTCTATTCCTCTCTCACTCTAACTTTCTCTCCCTCTCTTTCGCTCGTTTGCTGTGCGTCTCTGTTGAGCTGCCTGAAAAGGATTAATTAAACGCCGAATACCCGTAGATGCTGCTGCCCGAAACGACATTTGCAATCGTTCTCTTTCACTCTCCCATTCTCTGTCTCTCTCTCTCTCTCTCGTTCGACCCGTTTTTTATCCAGTCTTTGAAGTTTGGGTACGGCATAATTAGTTTAATGAGCTTTACTAGTATCGCCATAATGATTATCCACCACGCCGCATTCGCAGCAAAAATTCCGAGCAATAAGCTATATATACATATTTACTTAATTTTCATTATGAAAATCTCTCGGCTTTCTTTTTCGTTTTTCGTTTTTTTCTGTTCTTTTCATTTATTTCAATTTAGACGCAATGAAATTAAAGTTACGAATTTATAATTACCCTGGCCAAAGTCAAATGCAATTAATTAAGTGAGCATCAAGGCAGTCGGGATAACGTCAAGGATATGTTTGGCGCTTTCAATTTATTTACAGTTAGTCATTTAGATGTGTTTGCCTTCGCATACACTCACAAAGAGCTGCGCTCATTTGCTGGCAATTAAGCGCACATAAAATTTCAACAACTATGTGTGTGTATATGTATATATATATATATGTGTGTGTGTGTGTTGTGCGCCTTTACGTCATTTGAAATGGCGCCAGCTGCGCGAGGAGTCGGGTGGGCGTGGTTGTGCTAGGCGTACGATGGGCAATGGTAGATGGGCGGCGGCTCTTACTGTCTGTCTGTCTGTCTCCCTGTGTACGTGTGTGTGTGCATTTTAATTAGAAACTTGTACGTTTTGCTTAATTAGACAAATTGTTTTAATATTATGTGCAAACTTTGTTGCACCAAACTGCGACAAATTAGTTTGGCAACACAGCTGCCAGCCAAACAAATCTGGGTCAACATTGCTCATACGCCAATCCAAACCCAATCAAATGCGGCTTAAATTCGCAATTGAAAGCGCAGCGCACAAAATTATGCAACACTTTGCGAACGAAGATTTCGAGTGTCAGGAGGCAGGCAGGAGACATCATAATGAGGGAATATATTACTGGATTAGTTATAGAAAACAGTGCTATCAATATCATATTATGGAGGTCTCCATCTCTCCTTCTCCATCTCTTAAATGTGCATAAAAAATTCGGTATAATTAAACAATTCAACATACGTTGCACAAGTATGAATACATTCATTTAATAACTTGATGCCATACAAAAACAAATATAAAAAACCGGAAGCCCTTGGCTAGCCCTTCATACGAGTACGAGTGCTTTTTATTTCGTTCTGGAATTAATATATATATACATATATGCACACATATTCGTTGCTAACAGGAATGACCCGTTGAAATACCAAACTGCACTGCATTGCTGTTAAATAATTAACCATCTGAATTCTTTTAATTTTTTGATGAACTTCATTTGAGTTGAACTTAAATATGTGCAAAACAATTCGATTGATATAGATGATAAAAAACTTGTATTTAATATACTCTACATTCTTTGGGTTACCAAATTATGAGTTAAGCTAGCGATACTTTAAACAGTATGAGGTATATCTAATTTTTAAGGTACATTTTATTTCTCCTACTCCATTTAAAATCTCATTAAAAGTAGGATATGGAATTTGCTTTTTACATGTAACTCAGATCTTAAAGGAAATACTTTACTTTTAATATAATTTATTTATTAATAACTTTATATATCGAGAGTTAAAATTTAGCAACCAAAACCATTTGTAATGTGGATTCATATATGTATTTGAGGACAGCTCTAAAGTTTGTGCACAATTCGATTTGAATGTTGTTTGGCTGTGAAAATAATATATAGAATATATTAATTCGCATTTCTTTTGAGTAGTTAACCTCAATTTAGATTTATTTGTGCTTTAGGCTGCAATCTATGCCGCCTGCAATAATAACAAATTTTTTTGCTGACGCGATCTACTCACAATTCATAAAGCGAATTCATCAAACAAAATTTTTAGCCGTGGCAAAATAAACAAAATGCATTTTTGGGATTCGTAAATGCTTTAATGCCTAATGCATAATGCTAAATGCGATTCCATCAGTCGCAACTGCACATTTGGCGAGTGTGTTTACAATAATTTCCTACTCAGAATTCGACAGATCGGGCAATTAATGAAAATGGGAAAATGGGCAAATGTGCAAATGTGCAAATGGGAACGCAATAACAGGGTACAAATAGGAATTCTACAGAAAATTAGCAGACCACTCAAAACTAGTTTAAATTAAGGCAATTGTGTGTATGTATGTGCGCAGGGGGCAGGACATTAGCACCGGCTAATTCGTTTCGGTCTCCACCGGCGCATCGTTGATTTTCATCTTGGCATAGAAGTCGACTAGCTCGTCCTTGCGCCTGGCCATGCCCAGGGCGCGTTGATAGCTTTCCTCCCAGGCTGCGGGATGCAGTTTGGCCAGCTCTATGAGTGATCTTTGGGCAGCCGCTTGCATCTCCTTCTCGGGACTTTCATGGTAGAGCAACAGAATATCCAGAGCGCGCTTGATGAATGCCTGCCACGCCTCCTGCTCGTACTCCAGCTCCTCCTTCGTCCCCTCAGTCTTGAATACAGGACGCAGCTTACCCACGGCTGTGGCAGCTATGACACGAATACCGGCTGAGGGATCATCCATGCGCTGCATGATGGCATAGGCCAGCGGCTTGAGCGCCTCCACCGACATGCCCTGGAAGTAGCACATGGCCTTGATGGCATAGTGGCGCGTGGTCACATTGCGATCCTCCAGCAAGCTTGGCATGTGATGGGCTAGCGCTGGCAGAACTTCTCGCGCCTCCTCTTTGGCGCCTTGGGCCACTGCGCAGAGCGTTGCCATGGCCATGGAGCGCATGGCCTCGCCATGAGCGCCAGCCTTCCATGTTAGATGTGGCTCGACAACTTCGGTGATGAAGTTGCTCAGCAGCTGTGTGCTCTGCTCCCGCTCCACGGAAACAGTCTCGGACCAGGAGAGCGCTGCTATCGAAAGAATACTAAAGATGCGCACCTGGGCCGTGTCGCAGCAATGTTGAAATACCAATTTGATCTTTTCGATGAGCTGCGGCAAATATGTGGATCGTATTTTGCCCAAGTGAATGAGCCCGTACAGCAAGAGGACCGGCTCAGCGTTCTCATCGAGCGCAGCATCCAGGTTATCCACATCGAGCAGCACGATGCCGAACCAGCTCTCGTGTAGCTTACCTAGCGAAGTCTCCTCCAGCTGGACAAGGCGCTTCAAGATCATTTGACCGCGTTTCACATCCTCGGTGTCCTCGTTGTGGAGGGCGTATGACAAGGCCATCACCTTCATGGCGGTCACATAGACGTTCAAATATAGATCCTTCAGTTGTTCTATTGAGGCTGTCACCTTGCTCGACTTGTCCAAAATCGTATCCAGCGTTTTCAGTATGTACAATTGAAATCCCGGCTTGAGGGTATGCGAGTAATCCGTGCATCTAAGCAGCTTGCCCAGGCGCTGCAGATGCTCATAGGTGCCGCCCAAGGAGGCAGTAAACATGTAGTAGAAACACTTGAGAAACGATTCGCGTGCATTGCGCTCCAAGCCATCAAAGCCATGATCGATCCAGGCATCGTAGCTCAGCAGTCGACCCATCAGATCTGCCACCTTTTTAGCTTCTGCTGCGATAATGGGCTCGTTGTCGCAGCAGGCATGAGAGACGTGTGGATAGACCTCGAAGAACTTGGCCGTCATGGAGGCCTCGGCGTGCAGAATGAATTGATAGAGCAGCTTCAGCGAGTGCAGGCGCACATTGTCCTTCCAGTCACTGGTCTCGCGAGTGATGAGCTGCAGCAAACGCAGCGCCCGCTGCACCAAGCCGCGACAGCCGATCGTGGGGCGCTGTACACCGGCGGGATAGTTCTCCACCTGCAAATCGCCTATCTCCTGCTGCGAGAGTTCCGCCTCGTTCTCTTCGTAATACTGTACGCCGCATTTCTCCCAAAGCGGGCGTATGTGCGACAGCACCTCCGGCGAGTCATCTTTGAGGCAGCACAGCACCAAGGGTAGGATGCGCTCGAAATATGAATAGCGATCCGGCAGCTCGAGCAGCATTAGCACTCCCATTAGACCGCACTCACGACGCACCAAGGGCATCGAGTCCATAAGCAGAGGAGAAACCTCTGCCAGCAGCCGGCGCATGCCCTCGCCACTGGCATCCAAGTGTAGACTCACTCTGCCTATGGCCTCTATGGCGGCAATGCGGGCTGCCGAGTGTCGATGATTTAGCATTCCATAGAGGGCCACCGCTAGAGGCTCGGTGAACGGGCGCAGCTCCGCGGTGTCTGCCACACGACACAGCTGCACCAGGGTGGCACAGCCTTCGCGCTGCACTGCAGCATACGCATCTTTGATGGCTTTGATGAGCACCTTGATCACCTGCGGATAGCACTCACGAAAGACGCCCACATTGCCCATGAGCGCGTACTTGCGCAGCATCAGATGCAGCTGCTGAATGTACAGCAAACGTATCTCCTCGCTCGGCTCCACAGTCTCCGTCTGCCCCATGCGCTCGGCCAGCGTCGACACCACGTTGAGCAGGTGGAAGTCCAAGGGCGGCAAACGCTTCAGGAATGCGCTCACAGCCAGCACTGCGCGATCGCGCACATTCTCATACCGATCGCCATAGCATTTGAGCAGATGCAGATAAAGCTCATCGAACTCGGCGGCGATGGCATCGGTGCCAACGGACTCGGGCGTATGCTCGCAGATCTCGCGCAGCTTCAGTAGAGTGCTGCCACGCTTGCGATGATCGTTGCTCTCCAGGTCGCTGCAAATCTGATTTGTGTCCAAATCGAAACTCATTTTGGATTATTTTTGAGAATTTCTTTCGTTAGCTCGTCGAGTTGTTGCTAGCAGGATTCTCACTTGAATTGTGCGCACTGTAAGACGAGAACGAAACGAAAAACGAGAGACGTCAACAAGCACCGTTAACTGCATCGGTTGCTACGATACACAAATTCCAATTATTCACATTGTTTACTATTTGATTATTTCTATTCTCGCTCTCAACGGAGTCGGCGTCGCCTCACGCACACTTGACAACGAGACAAACAAACAACCAAAGGAACGGCCAAGCAACGTGCGCGAAATTTCTGCCGGCAAATGTCGACGATCAGCTGTTTGCGCTCGCTCAGCTGTTCGCTGCGGCACGCAGTGTTGGCATTGGCGTAGGGCCGGCCGCCAGTGTTGGCAAATGGTGCGCTGGGCGCGCTTTTTCGTTTTTTCAAAAGCAATTATTGCTGCTTGCTGTTGGAGCATTTATGCTTTATTGTTTGCTCAACTAATTAACAAGTCATAAATGAAATTTCTCTGGAAACTTGGTGCGCAATTTGTGCCGCTGTCTTTTATGAGCGACCCGGGTGGACTCATTAAACGCGGTTTCGCTTATCTTCGATGCAGCTATCTAATTGCGGTGTCGTTTCTTATCAGCGAGCAACCAACTAACGAGCGACAATATCTAAGATTGATTGCCAGTGCTTGTTGTTATTTTTATTTCTATTCTCCTCTATTTTTGTTATTTTTTTTTTTTTTTTTTTTTTGTTT
>NW_022045919.1:383078-442827 GCF_001654015.2 Drosophila navojoa
TTTTTTTTTTTTTTTTTCTTTTTTTTTTTTTTTTTTTTTTTTTTTTTTTTTTTTTGGTTTGTGGGCGGTTGGGTGTTTGACTTCCTGATAAACAAAATCACATAAAATGCCTATTTATATCGAGCGAAACTTAATTGCATTTTCGGGTCACTAAATTGGGTTATAAAAGTAGGCCGGGCAGTCAAATAACTAAATAAGTTGTCAGAGTGCTTAAATATTTTGTTTTTCTTTTTTGTTATTTTTTAATGCCATATAACTGGTAACAATAGATTTTAATGCTGCTGGGGCCAAGCTAGGCATTATTAAAGACCTGTTATGCGATCTGTTAAGCGAGTGGGTGGCTAAAAGAAGTTTTATGCCCATTTTTGTTGGCCATAACCCTTTAAGTAGCTACATTTGAAAAAATTTGACTTGAAAATTCGTTAATGTATGTATATGTGTAAAAAGCCACGCAAGCTAAGGTCGACCACAGTAGCTTAAACGGTGTTTGCATCGCAGATTCAGTTACTCGACGTAACCGTTAATAGTTTTTATTGTTCTCATTTGTATCGAAAGATCTTTTCCCACAGACAAACTTGATATATTGTGATGCCATTAAGGTATTTTTTAATTTCTCTTTCGCCATTTCATTTGTGCGTCCCATTCTGCTGCGAAACAGAGCTCAAAATTGACGCGTTCCAGATCCACAATAAAACATATTTTACGTGGCTTGGCTTTCAGCTTCATTTTATTTTCGCTGGGCCTGTGTCAAAAAATGTTGTCAATTTTATTAAAAAAAAAAAAAGAAGAAGTAAAGACCAGCCGCTGCACGTTGTGAACCAGCAACATTTATAACTTTTGTGCACACAATTCGATTTCATACCTTTTTGTTGGCCAAGGCACAGGCACGAGCAGAGACAGAGACAGAGACGCCAGCAGAGGCAGAGGCCGAGCAGGAGAGAGATAGAGTCGCACGCTCCAAAGCAATTAAGCGCATGAATCAGGTTCAGGTTCGTTCCATGGGCAAAGGCAGGGCAATACGAGTGTGTGTGTGTGTGTGAGTGTGTTTTGGCGTGAGCTTTTCTTCTTTTTGTTTTTTTATGTGACCGTGCCGATTCAATAAAAAGTCATACAAATATACAAACTTGCATTCGCACACACAATACGGGCACAAATATAACGAACAGAGAGACAGAGATAGAGAGAGGGAGAGAGAGAGAGAGATACAGACACATACCGGCCCAATAAACTTAATTGATATGAAATGAAGTCATTTGGCAAAATCACTGGGAGAGTAATGGACCGCGTTTATTCAATTTGATGTCTGACTGGCAGTGGGCATGCACACATACACGTACATACGTACATACGTACATACTATATATATGTGCATATGCATGTTGTATGTATGTATGTACATACCATTCGTATTTATGTGCTTATGCATATTTTTATCTCTTTTCGAAAGCAATGGGGCACATGCTTGTGTGTGTGTTTCTGTGTGTGTGTGAGTTTGATTTTATAGCTAAAATGATTCAATTAAAATAACATTTTAGCTGCGGAGCACGGAAGCCGCACGACTGCATTTCGGCCGCAATGGAAACTTGTTTGCGCGCTCTTATGATAAAGCCGAAATTGGCTGTGTTATTAGAGTACACACACACACATATATATATATATATATATATATATATACACTTATATGTGTATGCACACATTCTCGCAATTAATAATTATACGCACAACACATTCAATTGCAGCGGGCACTAGATACATTGAGTCGCGCTACTCAGATACAAAGATACTTGCATTCGTTCGTCCGTTGGTTCGCTTGGTCGCTTGTTGGATTGGATTGCTTTTTGTCATGCTGTGCTCTAATTTGCTTTTACCGACTCTGAAATGGACTTGTTACAGCTGCCGTCTGTCGTTCGCTTGCAGTTGGTATTGCCATTGCTGTTGCTGTTGCTGTTGCTGTTGTTGTTGCTATTGCTATGGCCTGGCTAAATGCAAATTTTCCAATTGATTGCAATGGAAATGGGCGTGCTGGCAGCAGCGACGCCAGCAGCGATGCTGGCAGCGACGTTTGGCACTGTTGGCCGCTAATTAGTTTCATTTTTCATCGGGCAACAACTGCGTCGATTGCCTGCTTAAGTGACTGACTTAATGACTGAATGACTGACGGCACCAATCAACTGACTGCCTGCTCGCGCCCTCTCAGTGCCTCTCGCTCCCTCACCAGACCCAACTAATGTAAGTGTGTGCGTGAGTGTGTAGGTTACTTAAGTGCGGGCTGCTCTCTTTGTATGTGTGTGTGAGTGTGTGTGTGTTTGCTTCGATTTCTCGGAATTCAGTTTTGATTAGAAAAACAGCTAATGGGGCTGCCCTCATATGCATATGCCGGCTTCGAGCTGCGCACTTGTAGCTACTTCCCTCTCTCTCTCCCTCCGCTCCCCCCTTCCACACGTCACGTCTGCTCTGCCCCCACTCACCATTGAACGCTTCGTTGTTGTTGTTTTTTTTTTTTTGGTTTTACGTGAGTTTAAACTCTAAAATGCCTGGCCCAGAACAAATCGAGTACTTAGCCCGCTAATGATTATGTATGTAGACGCGTGCTAGCACCGCTAATTGTTGTCGCATCATAATAAATTTCTCGTTTCATTGCATGACTCATCTTCAAACATCAGCTGCCATTTGCCATAATGTTGAGCTGTGTGTGAACTAATTACAAAATTTATATAACAAATACCTCATTCGGTGAACCAATTTACAGCATGTACACAAAATACTTTGTTTAAAATGAAATGAGTTTGAATCTGTGGAAATTACTAAATAAGGGCATCTAAATTATCACTTGGAAAAAACTTGCGCAGATTTCCAGTTTTCTTTTTCAGTTTCAAATGGGATTAATCTGTGAAATCTGTAATCTGGCAAAGAAAAGCCCAACCCTGCTTTAAGTTCAGTTCTTTTAGAAATTTGTAACCCATCTCATGTAATTAGCTTTGACTTACTTATCCTACATCTGTTTTGCAAGCTCCTCTATGCGCTGTGGCTAATCACAGCTTCAGCTGTGCTCTCAGTGTCAGCTACTTCATTCAGTTCAGTTGGTATCTCTGACTCTAGTCGCTCAGGTTCTCAGCAGCTCATCCATTCAAATCATTGCTGCACTCTGCTTCACTTGCTCTTTTGTCGTGCGTTTGCTGTCAGCGGCGCTTTGATTTTATTTAGTGGCTCGCTCGAACCCTCTAGAGCGCCACAGGCCCCACCAAACGTCACTCTTTGAGCTGGGGACTCAGCGGGCAATAATTTAAAGCTTTGCCCGCGATTCGGCTTTTGGTTTTCATTTGCAGCGCGCTCATTCTCCAGCATATGCTTTTGGTTTGTTTGATATTCGGTATTTATTATTTGTTTATTTGCACTATTAGCGCTAAAATAGAAGTCGAGGACCGAAGATATGGTAATGCGAGACGCCAAATGGTTTTCCATTTTGCGTAATCAGCGGCCGTTTTGTATTTAAATGCCGTCGACTCTCTGTGTATGTGTGTGTGTGTGCGTGTGTGTGTTTGTTTGCACAGACGCATAGTTAGCGGCCATGCGGAGTGACCAATGCGTTCAATCAAACAGTACGTCAGTCTGTCAATCAGTCAAATAGTCAATCAGTCAATCGGCGGCCAGTTTGAGTAACAATTTAATTAATTAAAGACTGTAATGCGAACCAGTTATGCGATAAACATCGGCGCGTTAGACGAGCACCTGTTTATCGAACGTGAATATGAGCTGCGGTATGCGCGAGTAAATAGTTTGTTTATGGCTCTGAATGAAATGCGAAATGTCTACTAATTGTGCATAACAGGAATGGCATTCAATATTGGAAGCCACTGTGATGTGGTTGAAATAATATCGCATCACTGTGTATAATTATCAAAATCAGAGAATGAGACAGAGAGAGAGAGAGAAAGAGGGAGAGTGAATGAGACTTGCTTTTGTTGCTTATCTCATTTGATAGCAGTAAACGTACTTTGTAGCATATCTACAAATGAATCGAACCGTCTATAGTCTGTAATTACGAATTGTCTTCAGCATTTATCGATCAACTCGAAATACATGCATTCACGCATATCGCATTCTAATGCACTTGTTGCCTGCTGTTTACATTTGAAATAATTGCAGCAGTTGTCGCTGCGTCTCTGATTACGAATTCGCAATTAGCTATATGTATGTATATACTTTTTATACAGACTGTGTGGGTGTGTGTGAGTGAATGTGTCATTCTGTTGACTGGCATACAGGTCATTGAATGACCGACTTGTGGCAACTAGAGTTAATTAACTAAGATCAACAGGCAGCTGCGATTTCTAATTAAGCTCAATAACACATCGAATGGGCTATAAAAATTGATACATATTTTATTGCCGATATTAAGCAGAAACTATATCGGAAATGCAGTTAAAATTGCCTTTGATAATTGACTCTCCTAATCAGAGACTATATCAGAAATGCAGTTGCAATCAACTGCGCTAATTAAGATCAAGTTTCAATGATGAAGCAGAAGACAAGTTAAGAGGGAAAGAGAATCCCAAACATGACATACAGATATTTATTTATTTTGATATTAATATTTTTCAAGCAAATGTCAAATGTAATAGATTTAACTAATATTTTAGCATTTATTTTTAAGCATATTTTTGCAGATTTTCTTTTGCTTTCAATTTATACTTTCATTCTTGTTAATTTGTTGTTTGCATGATAAGAGGACCTTTACTTGGCAGTCGTTTATATTAATTGGCTGTGATTAATTGAAATTGATTTCAAAGTAAGTTGAGTACGATTAGAAATTGTTGCACGAGTCTATTGAATACCTGACCACGTGTAAGAAAGTTCAGGTAAACAAGTTTTGCGCCTAGCGGAACAGATTATTTAAATGATTAGCTTTTGCGTGTGTGTGTGTGTGTGTGAGTGTTTTCTTTTAGTTCATTTGTTTATAATGATTTTTCTGATGCTGATTTCATAATCAGGTCAAGTAAGCGTCGCGACCAAGCCAATTGATAGGCTTCGGGAATCCCCATTCCCTTAGAGAACGTCGTGGCAATACAAAATTGATTGACTAACTCGACAATGTGACTTACCTCAGTGCCAAACGGTTAATTGTATCCGAAAAGCCAAGGCGAACTGAAATCCAATTAAATGTTTCTCCTTGTGGACGGTTAGATTATTTTATTTTTATTTTATTTGTTTGTTGTTGTTGCAGTTGTTGTTGTTGTTGTTGTCTTTCACTGTTTAGCTATTTATAGCGTTTATTTTGAAAGGTCACGTTTTGTTATCGTTGTTCTTTCACATATCCTTTGGGTCGCCGAGTTTTCTCAAATGGCTTATTGTTGCTGTTGCTGTTGGCGATAATCCTTAATTAGTCTAACGAGTCGCAAATTAATCCACTTTACTTAATTAAAATGCTGTGCCGCCACAAAAAAAAGGCAAACCAGAAAAAAAGCAACAACTGTTCGACCATTATAATTAAAAAATTGATGAAATGAAATGAAACGAAACGAAATGCAAAGGGCATCATTTGAATACAGAGAGAGAGGGAGAAGGAAAGAGGGAGTGAGAGCGAGACAGAAGGAAAGGCGAGGCTGTGAGAGAGAAGAACAGCAATAGACAGAGAGAGTGGGAGGAAGAGTGAGAGATGGAGAGAGGAAGGGAGTGAGTGAGAGAGAGAGATAGAAATGTATTTAATTCATTAGCCAGTTGACAATTATTGATTATGGTTTTGCAACTTTCAGCGACAGCTTTTCGCTCTGTTTTTTTTTTTTTTTGTTTCGTTTGGTATTTGTTTTTTGTTGTTTTTTTTTGTTATTTTGAAAAATTAATTTGAGTGCATTTCAGTTGCTTTGCTGCATTGGTTACACAATTTGTTATTGCCAACACGTTGGCCATTTATTTAATTTTTAATTATTTTTGAATGTGTTCTGGTTTCATAATTGCCAGCCCATTGTCTGGGACTGCGTACGAATTGTGTCTGTGTGTGTGTGAGTGTGTGTGATTCAATTAAATACATTTCATTATTTGCGCACAATGCACAAGTAAACAATTTTGAACCAACGTGCAGTCCTTGCTACTGCCCTCTCCCTCTCCCTCTCCCGCTCCCACTCTCTCGTGCTCTCTCCCTCGCTCACTCGCTTTTTCAATTAAACTGTCAGCCGCATTTTAATTTGGCAAAATTTAATTTGGCATACACTTAACATTTATATTATGTACAATCCCGTTATTTATTATACTTTCTGACATTTGCCTAAATAAACGCAGCTAATTGCTCGTCGAGTGGAAAGCGACAAAATCGTTGCACCTATTAAAAGAGGCCACAGATCTTGCGGAATGAATTCAATTCATGAATTGGCTAGATGAATTAGATGACAAACTAAGAGCAATTGACTCGAAATGTTAAGTAATGAACTGTTTAACAATAGCTAAACATTTATTATATTATTATCTGTGAATAATTGTTTCGAATTATTAAAACACATTTGCGATTCGCTTTGCGCTTTTATAATCCCAATTTATTGAAAGAAATAAAAACAATTTGCTCAGTCGAATGATGAAGCAGTGTATGGTGGGCGGTGGGAGGGGGCAGGGGCGCTGCTATACAGGTCAAATTCACACAGAATTTGCTGCGTTGTTTAACTGGCTTTCGTTTCGTTTGGTTTCGTTTCGTTTTGTTTGGTTTTGTTTTGCTTTGCCAATTTGATATTAATTACGTTTATTTAATTGTTTACTTTCGTTAACGCTGTGCACGTTCCGACAATTAAAACTTGAACTTATTGGGATAAAAAGCAATTTCTGCATTTTTACATATTCGTATGCAAAATACTGTTATTTATTTTTAAGTTAATAATAATTATAATAATAATGCAACAGCAGAAGCGACGGCTAATTAATATATGAAATGAACACACGGCCGTAGCACCCGTTGTGACACACACGCACACACATACACAGTGAGAGAGGGACGTTGCTTTATATACAACACCTCGGCCAAAAACTGAATTTAATTGGGTAATTGAAATATTTTGCTGCTCAAATTAAAAATTCCATTTTTGCACACGCTCATAACTCATTTATGAGCCGCTTCGGAAACCAATTGCCGGACAGGAGTGGGGCCAGCAGTGCGGCTGCGTAACCTGTCAGCGCGTCAATTGACAAATTGGTTCGCCGTCCGTGCGAACCGCACTGAAATTACGGCTACTCTTTTTTTATTTTATTTTTGACGAGCAAACAGAAGCACAAAGTAAAAGGAAATCAATCGCAACTTGTTGTAAGCGGACAACACGGGTTCAAGCACACAACAATAGAGAAGCTCCAAGTGCGACTAGGCATCGGGCATCGCTACACAGACGCCACACGGCAGCAATTAGCGCCGTGAGCACAAGTGTTTACTGTTGCTGTTGCTGTTGTTGTTGTTGCTGCTGCTGATGATGATGATAATTGAGCACAGAAATCGTTGTCGCCGTCTTATAAATTTCATTGCTGATTGCCGGCGGCCAGCGAGCGCAGCACAATATCAACAAATTAATGAAAATGCCAAGCAAAACTCATATAAAAACCAGACAGTGTGATATATTTATATACACACATATGTATATGTATATGTATATATAATCCCAAATGTATATACATACATATGTGTGTAGGCCTGTATGGGCCATATGCATAAGTAAATATATCGCGAAATGAATGCTGTTTGACGTTGTTCAACGCGCTAATTCTTTTGGCCAGCAAATGCGACAATAACAAACAGCCGAAATGCTAATTAGTTTCATGTGTGACTAATGGATGGATGAAACGGCACAAACACAAACAGATACGCACGCACACACACGCACGCACACACAGACACGTTCTCAGATACTTTTACACATGCGTGACTGATGTCGCACTCATTGCTGTTGCTCTTGTTGTTGCTGTTGTTGTTGTTGTTGCAACACACTTAATTAAAATAGTACACTGTGTGCCTCTGAGGGGGTCGCCACATTTGTTCGTTCTATTTTAATAGCCTGTGCCTCATTATAATTACGTTTATAATAGGCCGGCGCGTAAATTGAATTTGACTTTAGATACGTCAACGTCAAAATATGCTCCGAGCTTTTCGCTGCTGCTGCTGCTGCTTTTACGTATTCGGCCGAGAACCACTTGTGCTACAACGTTAAGCGTTTTGCGCGTACGCGTACGCGTCCCGTCCAGGTTGGTTAAGCACGGCGACGATGACGCTAACTGCTTGTGTTCTTCAAATGGGCACCGACAGCACACAGTCCGATATCGAATACCGAATACCGACCACGACAAACGATTCTAAACGACTTCAGAGTGAATGCTATAAAGCACGAAAACGACGTCGTCGGCAACGACAGCGACGACGGCGACTGCGACTGCGACGACGACGACGACGACGAGGGCAATAACGACGACGACGACAACAACCAACAGCCAACGACCGCTGAGGACTGGAAACTGTTGCTGTTGCTGTTGATATTGCTGCTGCGGCTGCTGCTGCTGCTGCTGTTGCTGCTCTGGCTGTGAACTGCGCCGTGCAACTATTTAACGACGACTGAATGTGGCAATTATGTATCTAGATACATTTTGGCCAAGCGCAGCGCCAGCGTCGCTGCTGCCGTAGCGACGCGCTCTGCTGTCTGCCAGTCTGTTTCGGTTTGCCTGTGTGTGTTTGTGTGTGTGTCTGTGTGCGTGTGTGTGGGGATTTTGTGTGGGGGTTGCTAAACGAGGCAACCATCATAAAACATATTACTATAATTACAATTATGCTGCGCTCTCGCACGCACACACACACACACACACACACACACACACACACATACATAGCTCTGTCGGATACACAGCCAGAGATACAAACAGTCGCGGCGCACGTGAACATAACGCACGGCTATAAAAAACACACAAATACACAAATTTTCATATGCATTACAGCTTAATTGTATCTTTAGCTATTGTTGTTGTTGTTGCTGTTGTTGCTGTTGTTGTCAGTGTGTGAACTCATAAATTTATTGCTGGCCGCTGTTTATGTTGCTGCTATTGCCGTCAGCAACATGTTGCCGTTGCGTTTGTATCTTATTGCTGTTGCTCATTGGCAACGCAGCGACGCGACGTCAGCGCCGCTTGTTGGATGATTATTAAATGCTGAATGTATTTTATTGCTTTGATTGTTGTTGCTATTGCTGCTATTGCTGCTAGTGCTGCTAGTGCTGCTAGTGCTGCTGTTGTTGTTGTTGCTGGCTATGCGCATTAAGGCAGCGCTCAACGCTCACGCCAGTATCTTTTTGCATTGCAAATTGCCGGCGTCGCTGGCGTCGCTGGCATCGCGCGCTGTGAGTTTGTTTTTAATTCTCTATAATTGAGTTATATGTACTTTAATAAGTTGGCGGCGGATGCTGCGTTTGGATTGGATTGGTGATGTTGCTGCTGCTGCCGCTGCTGTTGCTGCTTTTGCTGTTGCTGCTTTTGCTGCTGCGAGTGCTGCTTTAGGGCGTTCGCTGCCATTCACTTTGTTATCGACTGAGACGACGACGACGACGACGACGTTTAGCGCTAATTAATGCTGAGCCAACAGCTTTCGATTGCTTTTTATTGTTAGTGCTCGGTGCTCGGTGCTCGGTGCCCGATCCCTTGTGCCTGGCTGCTTTTGTCTTTGCTTTTCTTAATTGTTCACTCAGATTTATAATTTGATTAATTATATCGATGCCATTTCGATTCCATGCTGCCCCCTGCGAGACACTTTTTGTAGATTTTTCTGTTTTTTCTTAAAATCTGTATCCATACATAATATACCTTTATATCTCTCTCTATATTTATATACATCTATATATATTTATAAATATGCTTTATAATTGCTTAGTTGTCTGTCGTTGATGTTATTATTGGTTTAGCTGCTGTTGGTGCTGCTTCAGTTATTGTTGTTGTTGCTTATGCAATAATTGGTGTATAATTTCATTTCCTGAGAACTCTGCGCCGGGTCGTGGGCCAACAAATGCTTTCATTGTATTTTAATGTCGTAATTCACAGCGCTTGGGCAAATTAGTCAGCTAAGCAATTTGCTACAAGTATATATGAGCACACACATGCATACATATACGTACAATATTTATGTACAATACATGTGCAAATATACAAATGAACATATGCGCGAGTGCTCAATTAGCTGTAAGGGCGCAAGTGTTCTCTGCGCTGCGGTTATTAATAGGCGTTATGCTATCGATAAGACCGATTAGTCATCATCAATTGAATTAATAATGATTTGACTTTAGAGAATTATCAATACCCTTCAGATATCAAAATCTATGAACTTTATAATATTGTTCATCAGTTCTGCTCGTGTTAAGATATCTGAATTATGAATCAATGATTTTTTAGTAGTACGCGTTGAATTTAAATATCAATTTCCATCCATTATCTATCAGTTATGGAAGAACTTAAATAGATTCAATTTACTTAATAAATAATAATGAATTTGAAATAATTTACAAGTTCTCCACTACAAAGCAAATACCTTCATAGTGAAGCGAGTCGAGTTTGCTAACCAAATGAACCCCATGAACCCTTGTTAAACGATCAACAACAAAAGAACTGAGAAAAATATAAACAGTCAACAACTACTTTTGCCGCCAACATCATTAGCAATCTCCCTCCATAATAATAACGATATGACAACAACAATGCGAACAGAGCGAACTCTGATTGCTAATTTAAATGGAATTACGTCGGATTATAGCGAAGGGCAGTCAATAGCAAGAGGCAGCTTACGGAAAATGAAAGAAAGCAAATCAAGAGAACTATAATGACATACGTACGTACACATGTATATAATATACCTCTAGTTGCGATGAAAATGTTGCTCAAGATGCTGAAGAAGATGAAGGCAAATTAGGCAAATTAGACACTTGGATAAACACTACACACACACACGCACGCACACATACATGAGCTCAGCGAATGCCGCGAGTGGCATGAAGAAGCGTTTTTTAACTGCATGCAAAACAAATTGTGCTGAGCTGTTGACGATTGATGCCAGCGCCAAAGCAGCGGAGTCAGTTTTACTTGGATTATTATTGGCTTAGTTTATGCAATAAATACGAAGTCAATGACGTCGTCGACGACGACGACGACGACGACGACGACGGCGACGAAGAGGACGAGCTCAAAATATAGCGAGGCTGACTGCGATGGTCGTTAACGCAAAACGTCAATTTACAACTGCGAATGTGATTGTGAATGTGAATGCCCAACAGCGGCAAACGAGCCAGGCAACATCAGCGGCCATGGCTGGGCAACGTGGCAATGGCAACATGTTGCGTGTCAAGGATGGCTTCGCAACATGCGGGGTCCACTCAGTGCAAGGCGCTACGAAAAGTACAAGCAAATAAACTTATTATAAATATCTCCACTTAAACCAAGCGACGCTGACGCCGACATTGCTGCTGCTGACGTCGCTGCTGCTAGTGCTGCTGCTGCTGTTGTTGTTGTTGTTGGTGCTCGTCTTGCTGTTGCTGCCAACGTCGCTGTGGGGGCCCCATTTATGCTGCGAGCCAACAATGAGATACAAATGCGCACACGCAAAGCTAAATGTGCTCTCGTTGACTCAAACACACACACAAACACACGAACACACACGAGAATCCCGACAGTCGGACAGATGAACGGCTGTCAAGTCGCAATAAGCAACAAAAGCATTAAATGATGACAACAACATTGCGCTTAATGGACTGCCACTGCCGCGTTCGCGTCTCAATTCAAAGTGCATTTTGCGCGCGCTCTCTCGCACGCTCTCTCCCTCACACACACACACACACACGCACACACACACACGGTTGCCATCTCTCTGTTTCTCCGCATCGTACTGCTGCTCCTCTCGTTCACGCGCGCTCTCTCCTTTCGGCTTCAGAGTGCTCTCCCACTCTGGCACGCTGTTTATATGCACTGACTGTTTGCTCTTGGCTTGCGTTATAAATCCATTATAATAAAATCATGTTGTTGGTTTATTAGTTCAGCAACATGCTGCCGCTGAGCAGTCAAGTGCTTTGGCAACATGTTGCTTCGCTTATAAATATTGCAAGTGTTTTCAATTAGCTCACATTCTGTGACTTTCATATTAAATGAGAGCGAGCCTGAATGCTTCTTCCCTTTTAGCATGAGTGTGGGTCTCTGTGTGTGTGTGCGAGTGTATGTATTTATACATACATACATATGTGGGAGTAGTTTGAGTCTGGAGCTGTTTCCAATTATAAATTGCAAGTTGCAAGTGCCGTAATTAAAAATAAAAGAAACGAAATGACGCCTGAGCAGCTCGCTTAAAAGGTCAAAGTTTTTGAGGTCAGCTGAAAAAAAGGTCAATGCAGTTTCTTAGTCGACTTTTAACAGCTTACAGTAAGCGCACTTCCGAAAAGCGTCCTCCCCATATTTCCAATAAAATTGCAATGAAAGCACTCACCCTCTGCATTTGTGTGAATGTAATAATGCTGTGTGTGTGTGAGGGTGTATGTCTAGCTGTGTTGCTGTGTGTTTCTGTTTCTGAAAGCAATTTCCGCCTGTGTCCGCAATTAAAAAGCAATATCATTCCGAGTAGACGTTAACGCAGAATTGAATTGAATTTTTATGATGTGTTTGTTAAATGCTTTCATAAATGGCAAATTTTCTTGTCCGGCACATGCTCCACACACACACACAGACACACAAACACATACATATATATAGCAGTGCAAAAGTCACAGGCAAACAGAAACGAGAAGCACAGCAATGGCTTCCAATACGACGTGTATATACGTGTGTGTGTGTGCGTGTATGGATACCCAAATGTGAGTGTATCTGCATGCACACGTACGTGCATAAATGTATCTCGATTGAAGCGAAATCAAATTGTACAAAGCAACGTTGGGGGGCAAATGTTGCAATGAGAGCATGTGGACTCTCTGTCTCTCCGCCAATACCTCTCTCAGCGACGGGTTGGCAATATGATTTTCAAACTGAATCCGGGGGCAGTTTACATTGGAGCACATCCATGTGTGTTCATTAGCTTATTTATGAAGTTTTGGAATGCTCTGTGCGATTTGGAGTGTGAAAAAGTTGGGCAAATTTTTCAAAAATGACAATGACATGAAAGGAATTTTTTGCCAAGAATTTCAGTAAGAATTTCAATCAACTTACCTAGATGGAAAAAAAAAAATAAACTGGTGGAAGGAATATGAATTTGAATTGCTTTTCATGTTGTGCTAGAAGCACTAAATAAATAATACAAAAATGAAAAATAGCTGACAATTAATTAGTTACAATTTGAGTTTATTATTTATTATTATTTATTTTTCTTTGTGTAAATATTATTATTATTAAATTATTTTTATTTATTTTTATTTTTGTACATATATGTACAGCTGCGAATATGAATGTTTGTTCAATTAAATATTATTTCTACATATTTCATTAAACGCCAATAAAACTGTTATGCCAGCTCTTATCTCGTTATCTTCCATTCTGATGAAATCAGCCTGCTGATTATGGCTCTGCAGAATGTATTTTGCAACCCTTGAAATCAGTTCGCCCGGCTGCTCCTTAACAGAACAATAAGGGTTTTATTTTCGTTGTTGTCGTTTTTGCATTAATGTTCAGTCAATAAAACGTCATAATTAAAAAATAATAATTCTGCCCATATGCAAAATGCGGCATTTGCGGCAGCAACTGCTGCTTTTACTGCTGTTGCCGCTGCTGCTGTTGCCGTTGCTGTTGCTGCCAGAATGACCTTAATTGCTGACATACGTGTGGCAGCGATTCATTTGCAGCACTCTGACTGTGCTCGAGTGTGTGTGTGTGTGCGTGTGTGTGTGTGTGTGAGTGCCAGCCTGTGTGTGGCAGCAAGTGAGCCTGTGTTGCAACTGTCAAATGAATAAAATTAAGTGTAGCTCTATTGCTGTTGCTGTTGTTGTTGTTGTTGCCGCTACTGCTGTTCGTGCTGCTCTTTCGCACGATGCGGCAGCAACAGCAACAGCAACAGCAACAGCAGCTGGTTGGCAGGATATGTTGTTGCACTAATTGAATGTGGCAGGCATGCAGTCGCCGGACAGAAAGTTGAGCTTGTCTTTCGCCACAGCCTGCTGCACTTAGCATCTCGCTCTGACTCGCAACGCAGTCGTATCTGTGTGTATGTGGGATTCTCTCTCTCTCTGTGTGTGTGTGTGTAATTGTATCTGTATCAGTGTCGGACACACAAGTAGCTTCATTTTGCGCCACAATTCGTATTCGCATTTTAAGTGCAACAGCACACAGATTGCTATTGCTGTTGACATGGCAATGCAATAAAAGTTTGTCTTGTTCTGCTGCAATTGCACTGGCAGCAAAAGGCGACTGACTGCCAGCCCTACGGCTGGCACCAGCCGGCAGACGTCAGACGTCGGACATCGGACGTCGGACGTGAGACATGAGACATCAGACGGCAGGCGGCAATTGTTTCCCATTATTGCTTATGCTGATGATTAAGAGCGCCAGCCGCAGTACTTTCTCCATTGGGTCGACACACGACCACACAAAAGCCATCAGCTAGCGGCAGATTAAAATGTGTTAATGGTTCGCAAGGCACAAATACATACACGAATTCATTTAGGGCAGAGCGTTTGCAAATTGCCTTCAATTAAAATTAGCAAAAGGCAAATCCCTCTCTCAGTTGCAACTTGCAATCCTCGCCTGCCCAAGAACAGAGTTTACTTAATCAGCTCTGAATTTAATATTCAAATCAACTAGGAGCCAAATAAAACATTTGATGCTATAATTGAAGATAGCCATTGCCAGGCACACTCAAGACAATAAGTCGGAATTCCCAGTGGGAAAACAGGCAACGGCAATAGCAATGGCAATGGCAATGGCAACAGCAATGGCGGAACAATAACTGCCTGGTATTTGTGCTACAGCATTAAAGTTTTCGAATATTTTGTAAAATATTTATAAGCATTTTGCCAGTCAAAAATGCTGTTCAGGCGAATGCCTGCCCCCCCCCCCCCCCCCCCCCTACCTGAGCTCTGTGTTAGCACTGGCTTATTGTCTATTTACTTGAACAACATGGACAGCAGCAGCAGCAACAGCAACAACAAAACCAAGTTGTTTGTGTGAGTCTGTTTATCTAGATATATGTAAGTATGTGTATGTGTATGTGTCTGTGTGTGTGTATCCATTCACTGCATATCTAGCCATGAAAGTTGTCTGTTTGCGCATCCTTGCCAAATCCCACCAAGTGCTTGGCTGTAAAGCGGAGTGAAATTAATAATATTGTTTAAGTAAATCAGGTTAGTAAACTTTTCAAAATACCGCAACAACGTGGAGTCTGATTAAATACATAAACGGTATTTAATAGAATTACGCGCAGAGTATTATAGCTGTTAAATAAAAAAAATGTAGTGTAAGAACATTGAGCTTATGATGATCTTAAAATGGTAAAAAATTACTTTATTTGGAGCGTCGAGTTACCATAATAAATTTTATAATTATATTTGTAAATAAAAGCAACAATCCTACTGCCTTCTCCTACACACACATACTATATTAATATTCTTATTACTATTCTTACTTCTATGCCTATTATTACTGTATAAAAATACTTCATAGCCCGATGGATGTGTATCAGGTGTTGGGAATAATATTAAATAAATAATTATTAAATTTCCTGATTAATTTATATATTAAATTTGATCTACATTTTCTTAAAAAAATAAATTAAAATATACACATAAATAATTTTTTTTATTGTAGTGATTCTTAAACCTTTTCTAAAATTTGATTTGTATTCAACGAAGTTATTATTATTAAGGTTTGAATAATATTTAAATAATAAAAAATAAATAAATAAATAAATAAAATTTAATTATAATTATTATAAAATTAAATTTATAGCTCTATTATATGTTAATACCTCAACCATTTCTTAAAGGAAATATACATCAAATTCCTTATCCCTATCTTTACCTCCTAATCCGTCTTGCTGCTCAGCCAAGTCTGTTGATTTCGCTTATTGCACAGGTATTTCAGATGTTGGAACGGTAATGTGATATCATAAAAAGGCTTGTAAAAAAGAAAGGGAAAACATATTTGAACCTTAACATCTTCATGTAATGCGCCTCCGGCAAATTGCATGTCGGTTGTTCACTTGCATCGGCATCCTCCTCAGTTGCTCGTCAGAGAGATGACAGCACAAATGCAAATGCTCACTACTTTAAATGCACTCGGCGGCAGCAATGGGACTTAAGACTGCTTTACGGCGTACATAGACAACAGATTGCACGTATTCGCATATAACATTGAAGGCAACTGGAGCAGCTCTGGTTGCGTTGCCAACAGATGAAAATATGGCTCAGCCCGAGACTGGAGCTGAGAGTCATTCGAGCTCAGACGCTGTTAACTAACGTGCATAGTACGGCTTACTATGCTAGTTATGTTCCTGTTTCCAGAAGCGAATCTCGGACGATTCAGCTGACATGCCACACAGGCTACACTGGCCTCTGTAGGCCACCCTGGCCACCCACGCCATTTACGCTGAAAAGCATGTTTAATGTTGCTTACTTTGTTTGCCATTTGCTGTTGTCGCTGGCTCTGCTGCTGTTTTTGCTGCCGTCTTTACTAACATATAACATATATACACACATATACATATACATATTTATATACATATTCCAGCAATTTGCGACATGTACTTGGACCCGTCTCTGTTTGTGTGCGTGTGCAATATGCTGCAGGGGCACACACGACTTGGTAATGGCTCTAGTCACAGACTTAAGCTTCGATTCACCAGACGCTCCAGCTAACCCCCCTCCGCCCACGCCAGCGACGCTGGCCCATCTTCAGTCTCCTTGGGCGGCTTCACAAAAGTCAAGGTAGGTATTTTACTTGTGAGCTGTTTGTAAGTGGAAAAGTTTCATAAATACAGCAGAGGCAGAGGCAGAGGCAGAGGCAAAGGCAAAGCAAAGCCGCACTCGAAAGACACTACACGAATATCATATGAATGAGGAATTCAGTTAACGATTCTGGGAAAAGGTGAAATGGAAATATAAATACAAATGATTTCTAATCGACTTTCAGGCAGACAAATTTGCTTCAATAAATATACAAATTTTATGAATACTTGAACTCGAATTCCTTCAGTTGGTTAGGTAAGGGCATTCAGAGCTGTTTTTAACGAATTGGATTTCGATATTTACTTTCGGAGTAATGTTGAGCAATTTCTATTGAAAAGCCATGCGACATGCTGGCACTGCAGCTCGCCAAGAGAATGTTCTGGTCATTTGGCAATATGTATGGTATGTAGTATGTGTCCATGACATTGAAATTATGTTAATTGATTAATGGCCGGCTAAGTGAAATTGGCTAACAATGCATGCGAGAGGACAGCAATGGCAACATCAATTACTCACTGCGAATCAGTTAAGTTGCCTTCTCTTCAGATTGACTTGTGTCCGTGAGTGGGTGTGTGTGTGTGGGGAGTCGGAGCTGGGCGCGGCACATGGATCAAAGCCATCAAATAACGAGCAGAGCGACAGACAATCGAGCAGAAGCAATCACATTTCATGCATTCACTGCTGCCGTGCTAACAACCCTGGCGCTGGCCCCAACACCCCCGACCAATGATAATCCGCTTCAGCACCCCGGCACCCCGCTCTGCATTGACAAATGACTGTGCGGGGGAGGCGGGCAGCCGGAGCATTGAAGCGGGGTGAGCGGGCCAAAAGCACCACTGTCACAGCCAGATTGCTGCTGCATTTGGTAAATTAATCAACCCTTGCTGAATGACGCAGTTCGGTGTGTGGGAGTTTTGGCAGCCTGGGATCTCGGGTGGGGCGCTGGTGGTTGGGGGCGACAAGTCTGCAGGGCGACAAGCCATAATTGCGCTTCAAAATGCAACCTTTACTTTCATTGTTTTCCGTTTTTGAATACCCAAACCCGTTTGACATTTGCCAAACAATTCGAAAATCAATTGCATTCAATTCAATTAGAGATGCTCTGCAACACTGTTTCAAGTGAATAGCACCAAAAGTCAAACTGTAAATTGAGACCGAACCACGATAATTTGACGTCTAGTGAGCAGTGAGTGGCTTAGATTTATTATTTAAGTCTTGGCCTTCTGCTGAATTGAATTTAAATATGTGATTGAAGATTGGTGGAAAGGTAACTAAATGTACATTACCATTAAAATATTTAAATACATTATTTGATATGTGTGTATTATATTTATACATATATATTATATGTATATTTAAATAATAAATTTTAAATTAGCAAATCATTTAACTTTTACTAGGTGATTGTCCTATACATATAGAAAAAAAAACACTAAAGTAAAAAATTCTTGGACATTTTATTATGTGATAATGGATTGCACCCAAGCTGATAAATTGGACGAAATCTTTTAAATATTTTATTAATGTTACAGAAAAATTACTTGATTAAATATACAAATTTAAAAGAATATATATACATAGAATAAATTAAAAATATAAATTCATATACATTTATTTATTATTTATTTATTTATATGGGACACTTTATTTAAGTAAATAAATAAAAATAAAAATAATAAAAATAATAAAATTAAATATATGTCAATATATGTTTTCAAAATAAATCAGGAAAAATAATACAGATCTTTGGTATTTACTTTCTCTTTACAGGTCAGCTCATCTGGTGCTTAAACGATATGAATTTGGGTTTAAAACATTGTAGATAAAGTATTAAATTTGAATATAATTTTAAAATATTTCAATATCATAATATGTAAAATATTAAAGTAATATATCATACAAATATTTATCATTACCTATAATTTACAGGTCATCTGATAACCGTGCTCTACAACCAGTTGTGGTTGCTGCTGCTGGTCAGTCGCATGCAATATGCGTGTAATTTACAAAGTTCATTGTTTTCTGCATTAATGTGTATGTGTGTGTGTGTGTGCATTGCAATTGTGATGTAAAAATGGTTTACCTTCCGTTTCGATTTTTGATTTGTACACCCAGTTGGTATGCGTGTGTGTGTGTGTGTTATATCTCTCGATGGCACACGCCCACAGTTTATAAGCCTTTTGGCTACATTTTGTGGCTTTGATTGCAATTATCTTTTGAATTTTGTATTTATTTGCTACACTTTGTCCAATTGTTCGCTCATCGGCTTTTGTATTGTCATTGTTACTGTCATTTGTATCCATATGTGCAAATAAACTGCAAGCACATTGTAAATGAAACAGCCATCGGGTGTGGTCTTTGTTCTATGCTCGCTTCACACACACACACACACACACACACGCGCACATACGACGATTGGAGCGCACTGCACATCAAGCGATAGCAGGTGTGTGTCGATGTCCCTGTGTGGGTGTGTGTGTGTGTGTGTGTGTGTGAGCATGTAGCTAGCCAGTTTTCAATTTGGCAATTTGCCGTTTATTAATTGGCAATATCGTGCAGTCTGTAAGCCATTCAGAGCAGCCTCGAGGCCTATGGTGCTGACTAATGCCAGGCCTCACTCATTGCACGCAAAGAGGCTCCAGAGACAGTTTGAGCTATGGGGAGAGCTATTGTGCTAGGTTAGCTTTCAGAGGTTTATTGACGTTTTAACTTTCTTCAGAGTATCTGATAACAGTGCGAGAAACTGATAGAGGCCAAGCGGAGAGCTCAGAACTGACCCCAGCGCGTGGGCAATCCCTCGCCATTCGGATAATTTCGGCTATTCATATGCTTGATCAGATAGTTGGCGAAGCACTCGCCGCGCTTCTCCGGGGGGACGCACTGCACTGCTCGCCAGCCATTCGAAATGAGAGCGCACCTCTCCGGCTGCACAAGAAAGGGCTTTGAGATGGTCAGAAAGCTGCGTTTCTTGCGCGGCCGTTCAGGCACGTTCACCGGCTCCAGCATGTGGTGCAATTCAATGGGCGGCTCGTGCGGGGCATCCAGCAGCATGGCCACTTGGGGATTCGCCAGGCGCATCTCCTCCATCTGCACATCATCCAGATGCCGCTCCCAGCCATTCTCGCCGTCGCCATCCCCGTCGCCGTGCCGCACATTGATAACGTTGACGGCTTGCACCTCGGCTGGCTGCAAGTGTACTGGGTCGTCACCTACTCTGTGCTCCATTGGGCTGTTCTTCAGTTCTCCACGCGTCGATTCGGAAATAAGTCAAGAAAGGCTCCTTAAATACGGCAGCGAAGATCTGCTATCTGCTAGAGTGTATTGGTGCTAGAAACTCTATTGATTTGCTTTTTTTTTTGGGTTTTTATTATGTGTTGTGATGTTTGACAATTAAGAGAACTGGAATTGATAACAAAAATGAGAGAATCGTCCAAATTATTCTCCAGGCCTGCCTCACTCACTCCTGCTCGAAAGATGTGATGTGAGAGATGTGCACATGTGGCCCAAATGTGATCAAGACTAAATGGGTTTCGATAACCATTTCATATGCGATAAGATACAACTGTGATCCAGTACACACACCCACACTCATATCGGCTGAGGAAATCAGGAGAAGCACACATACACATACATACGCATGCACATACTAAATATCGACAACTTAAATGCCATAGAGCCGTCTGACTGCCCAACGGCAAATGCTACTGTTGCTCCCCAGCGTCCGGCTACAAATGGATAAATGCTGTCTGACATTTACCCATTTCTACCCCTCATGCGCTCGCTCACACCTACACACAAAAGGCCGGCACCCGCCCATTGATTGCACGCATTTAGCCCTCTTTAACCCGATGGCGTCTCTTCAGTGTGTACGTGTGTGTGTGTGTGCCTGTGTGTGTGTGTGCCTGTGTGGGGTGCTGACGCTATTGTTACTGCTGCCACCGTCACCATCATCATTACAAGCAATTTAATTCGTCGAAATGTTGCCATGAAGCGCACGCCGCAGCTGCTGCCCCATGTTGTAAGTAGGTGTTGTTGTTGTTGTCGCTGTAATGTGCGATAAACGATGCCGTTATGGCTGCACAATTAATAATATTGCTTATTAAAAGTACTTACATAATAACTGTAACTCCCAATCACCACATTCGAATCAACGATTTCAGTTTCGCAGCTTAATCAATTTGCTGGGAGAGCCGTGCGCCAATTGATGTGCTTAAATACTATTTTGGGTGGCTTAATGCGAAGCTTTTTATGGGAAGTCAGGCAAGCGCGTGGCGACCAACGCGAAAACAAAAACACAAGCAAGCACACAAACAGACACACTCACCCACACATCTGCACACACTCAGCCACATGCAAAGTTGGGCGCATGCAACAAGTTAGCTGGCAACATGTTGCTAGCAACATTTGAGCAACATTTCAGCAAAGCGCCGTCGCAGTTGCTCACGAGCAGCCAATTTGTTACTCACTTTCATTGCCGTACTCATTCGCTCTCGCTCTCCCCTTGGCTCTCACGCTCAGTCGCTGTATGTGTGTGTGTGTGTGTGTGTGCGTGTGCTTCTGCTTGCAATTTATTAAGGTCTATCCTGTGGCACTGTGTGTAATCACATTGTTGCCATTTTCACTTCATTATTTGCTTTTATATGTGGCAATTTTGTTTTATTGCTGGCGGCCTGGCAGCATCCTTCGGCTTGCGCTCGCGTAAGCTTTGGCGCAGTCTCTGCCCTCCCTTCGCTGCCCCTCGCCGTGCCCCTTCTGTCTGCTGCTGGCTCCCTTTAAGCACTTGCCATTTAGATGGTTAAGCAACAAGGCCATCCACCTCCTGCCACCCATCGGAGTCAAATCCAGCGGCAGTTGGTGCTCAATGTCGCTTATTCGCTTCTGGCGACCTTGTTTGTGTGCTTGCGTGTGTGTCTGTATGTGTGTGGGTGCGTGGGTGTATCGTTGAGCATGTGCGTGCGGACAGCAGACAGTAATTATTATCCCATGTCCAGCGATAATTGGATTCAATGAAATGTCTCCATGGAAGGTTTGTCTGTGCGAAGTAGCATAAAAGGCTTCGCATGTCAATGTGTCAGCTCCACAGAGCGAGTCCTGGCTCTGTTCACGTTTGTATCTGTGTGAGTGTGTGTGGGCTCGCAACGATTTGTATATTTATTAAATGCTTCTGTGTCAATCGAATATTGTCAACCAATTTCATACAGTTGCATAAAAGCTGACCTTTTCCCACTATTGTGGAGTTGCCAAGGAAAAGGCATTCTAGTCGACGACTTTCCCAACTTTCGTCTTGTCGTTCTGATCGAATAAATAGTTGAAGAGTTGAAAAGCAACCCAGATGAAGTGAATAGCTAATTGAATACAACTTAATCATTATCCCAAACGGGTGCTGTAATTAGAGCACTTTATTTAATATGTATAACTCAATTATCCAAGGTTTCGAGCATTTATTAAATATGTATTTATTGATGATTTATTGATTTGCACTTAAGGTAAAATTTGTAACATATATTAAAAGCGAACGCTAAATTTATGTTATCATAGTAGATAATAAAATAATAATACAACATGTACATATATTGTTGTATATATTTATAGATAATATTATATACATATATCATATATCTTTATAAAAATATATTAAGTTTAGAATTTATATTATTAAACTATTTTTTTTTTAATACTGTTGTTTTTATTATTAATTGAATTAATATATTTTTATCTGTAGAATCATATCATGTTTTAAAAAGATATTTCATATAAAACAAATAGTAAATAAAATAAAATTAAAACTTAGCGTGCTATATTCGCTACGTTCCAAAATACCGAGATATACACGTTAGCTATAAGATAAAGCTAACCGGCTAGCCGTAATTAATTTATTGAATATTAATATCCAAAAACAAAGCGAATTTTAGTCAGAAAGTGTGTGGGTTGTCTGTAGAAACACTTTCTGCCTTTTATATGTTATCTAGTTTTACTATTGTAAATATTCAATAAACACTTTACAACTTTTGCTTCAAATTCTGGTATACTTCGGCGAGATCTAAGAGCAATAATCTTCGCTAGCGACTACTGGATCGTATTCGTCTTTAATACTCTTTGCTTTTCAGCTATAAACAACCAGCTAAATTTCGGAGTATTTTATAGAGAGCTATTAAACAGCAGGTGCGACGCGATTCCCTATTCGCAATATTCACGAAATGTTAAATTTATTGAACAGAATTTATAAAAAATTGAGATCAAAAACTATGCAGAATATAATATTAGTTTAATTCCGCTTTGCTTTAGATATAACTAGGCTATGGATCGCCTTTTATAGACAGGCAAAGATAACTCAGATGGGCATTATAGATAGTACAAAAAAAGAAGAAGAATAAAATAAGAAAATAATAAAACTCGAAATACAGTCTATATATAATTATATGGTAATTGAGTTGCGTTATTAAATAGATCTCGATGTTGGCTAATTCCGAAACAGGTGTCATTATGAAAGCCATTTGGTGTGATCATAAAATTGTCATTATCAGCTCATAATGAATTGAAGCACATTAGCATAGCCCAAATATTTAACTAATGAATCTTTCAGAGTGCGTGGCACTAAGCATTTGCCCCAATGGTATTTACCAGCTGCCAGCTAATTAAATTGAAATATTATTGCATTTAATTATCGGGCCGCCATTCGCCGCACAGAACTGCAGCCAATTGGCTGAGCCTTCCATTCGGCTCGCAGTGACTCGCCTGCCCCGTCGAATCGACTCGACTCGACGCGACTGTTTGGGTGCATTCTCTGGCCTAGCATAAAATGTCAACTGCATTAGCATCATCATAATGGCAACACTCTAAAGACTGCCCGGGAGCGGCCTGCCTGTCCGACCGGGCCTTTGATCTGCGCTGGCTGCGATGGCGGCGACGTTTCGCTTGTTGAATCCAATATAGACAAACATATTTTTTATGGCGGGAGAGAAACTGAGATGTGAGATGCGAGATGCGAGCTGCGAGCTGCTAGATGGGAGCACTGACTGTGTGCGTTTTGCTTTTATATTTTCGTTTTTAATTACTTTTGCGCTATTTTTGAGCTGTCTGCGGTACAGGCCCATAGCTATACCCAAACTCGTACCCGCACCCGTGCCCCCTACCCGGACTCGAGTAATGCAGAGGCAGCCTCTTTACTAGGTGTTAATTTATTTTTAATTTTTATTATTTATCTGAGCTATGCGATCTCTTACAGGCTGCGACGACAACAGCAACAGCAACAACGACAACGACAACGTCGACGTCGACGTTGACGACATTGGTGCCAGGCCCGTCCCCTTCAAAGAGTGAGGCAGACATTTAAGTGGATCTCGCAGTGCGCCATTCAATTCCATCATCAAAATGTTGACGTTTCTATTGCATGCCAGTGGCAGTTGGGCTCCAGCGCGGGTCTCCGGTTCTCTCTGGGCTCTGCACTCTCGCATGCAATTAATATCATTTTTATGTTCTAATGACATTCGTTGCGCTGCATTTCGTATGCATTTAGTGGCCCCCAACATCATCGCTCAAAACGGCGTGGCAGGCACGAATCTTTCAAGTTGTAAAAACGCCATTAAATTGGCAGCGAAGTGGATGCCAAGCTGCCATTGCCCCTGCCCATCTCCATGCCCATCCCCATGGCCATGCCCGTGGTTGATCTGGGATGATCACTCAACGGGCAAACAGCCTGGCGGGCTGCCATCGGCGCAGATGCCTCGGCCTCGTAGTCATAAACTCACCAATGCGTAGGGCGCCCACCGTTAATGGGCGCGGAGCGGAGTGGGCGGGGGCCCTTGTACTGTACGGCAACATGCCTCTTGTTTATTGGCATTAATTAATTTGTATGTTTTTATTTCGATTTGAGTAAAATTTTCGACGTTCGCTCTTTTGTTGTAAATATCATAAATACTTCGCTCGCGGCCCCATAAACTTGCTTCGAAATCATAAAACCCCGAAAAAATGTAGAAAGTTGCGCCACTGACACAGACCAAGCCAATGCATTGGCTGGTGGGTGTTGTACTTGGCTACTGGGACTGCGACTGCGACTGCGACGGCGTCAGTGGATACAGTTATTGTATCATGACTGGAATCTTAATGGTCAATAAAAGCTAATTAAATGCTAATCCAAAGGAATCTTTGGAGTTGGACACAAGTCGATCAAATATGGAAAATTGTTGAATAAATCAAATAAATCTCACAATCTACAGCTACACACACATACACACACATCTACATTTATTACTCACCAATTATGTGTGGTTGAAATGCGGCGTGTGTGCTGCTGGCATATGCATCACAATTTTCACTTTAGGGTTTGCCTTGCGTTGACAGCCGTCGAAAGGGCGAATCGAAATTGTGGGATGATGCTGCCGGCAGCTTTCCCTGTGAGGCAGTCTGGCAATGCCAACCGCCTGCATCTCTTTAACAGCAACGACAACGACAACGCCAACGACTTGGCTCTCTTGACTTCTTGGCAGCAAGGCATTGGAGTCGAGTGGGGCCCACTCGCCAGTCGCCAGTCGCCAGTCCCTTTCGTTCAACCCAAGAAATCGTCTTGCGTTGTTCGCCTTGCAAACGCATTTTCAAAATTGATGCGGTGTCTGCGTTTAGGTGGAAAATTGAATTTTCATTTTCAGCTTTCAGTCTTCAGTCTTCAGTTTTTATTTCATTTTATTTGTTCCCCATCGCCATCGTCTGTCGCAATGCGTCCCGTTCGGGGTGTGTTAACTTAAATTTGATGAGCCCGAGGTATTTAAATAAATTGTTGCGTGCGCTCTGTTTGACATTTTGTTATTTTTGTTGTTGATTGGTGGAGTTGCCGCCAGAGAGCATGTGAGTTCTCATTCCCCATCTCCCCTCCCATTCCTGTTTGCATTTCCATATGCCACCCATCTTCCCTGTCACCCACTCATTTATGCTGTGCATTTTGGCGCCCTCTTTGTGCACCTGCAGCGGTTGCCTCGTCCACGCCTACGAATTTCAGTTTTCGGTTTTCAGTTCTCGGTTTTCAGTTCTCGGTGTGGTATAATTTTAGATAAATGGCCGCACTCCCAATCCATAAATCTCTTTAGGGTGAGAATGTGTGTAAGACTAAAGTTTTCGAATGCATTAATAATGCCATTTGGTCTCGAATATGCTATGCGTAATTGCCGTGGCAAAAGGTTAAGAAATTAATAAAAACTATTTTTGTTGATCCATAAATAATACGAATAAAACCAAATGACTATTCAAATAAAATGCTCTTGAGTAGAAATGTAAATGCAACCATGACACGATAACCCGAGCTCGTTCAGCTCTGCTTTGCTTTAAAATATTTTACTTATTTACTTATTTACTATAAATTCTTATGGGGAACTCAAGAAAGAGCTGAGCGAAAGAAGCATAAAAATAATAATTTAATATTGTTTACTATTATTAACTCATGAAAAGGTGAGGAAAGAGGGCGAATATGTAGAGCATGGGAAATAAGAATATAATTAACTTAAAACTATTTTCTATTGTCAACTGCGTTTATTATACAGTCATATTAAGAGCTCAAGAAAGAGCGTGAGTAAGCAGAAGTCAGTGAATATTAATGTATTATTTATTATTATTATTGAAACTCAAGGCCAAGAACCAATTCTATTTAATAACGAATTTCTACCTAATACATATAATGTAGAAGCTGCTGAACTTAATCAAAATCATAGCAGTGCTATAGATGGTATTAAATGTAATATTCATGAGCCATTATCATGCATTCTGCATCATTTATCCATTATCAGAAAGCATATATATAATGGTGATATAAATATGCATTACGAGCCAACAAGGTTGTTGATTGAAATAAAGACTCAAATGAATTTCGATATGAATTTGGATATATGTAAATCTAAACATGATTTTCAGACTAATGCTATAATCGATATAGTCGAAAATAAGAAATATACGTATATTCAAGATTTGATCATAATAAAGACTGCTAATTAAACTGACTAAGCAAATGACCTACGACCTATGAAATATTGGCTTCAGTTTCCATAATAGATATTGGAGAAGAACAGTCTTGTTAAAATTTCTCTCGTTCTACAATGTTATAATATTTCATTTAATTAAAGTTTTATATATTTATAGGTTTAATTAGTCAACCAAATGTAGCGCCACTTCAGCACATAAAATACTCTATCATAGCCAAACATCACATAGTATATACCTATCAACAAAACTTGTAATTAAATTTGATTTAAGTTATCGAATATCCATTTTATCTATAGGATCTACCTGAGTTTCATAGCTAATTATAGGTAATTTTCAGTAGCTAAATGCTCGATGTTTATTGTTTCACATCAAGTATACGTTTCAAATTTTAGGGAAAACCTAAGACATCTTTAGTGCTTACAGAGAACTTTTTTAATATGCAGTAGTCCCTCAGTCGGGTGGGTCTGGGCAATCAAGCGCAGACATTGCTAATTGCATGGCACTTTCATTAAGTTATCTATGCCCATACCTGGGCAGTAAATAGAATCATCAGAGTTCGATAAACGTTATCAGCCAATCACTTTTATAGCTGCTGATTAATGAAGTTGAACGTGAAGCGCCCAATGCCCAATACCCAATGCCCAATGCCGAGTGTCGTATATGTTGAATGCCGTTTCCCGATTGCCGTCGATTGCCGCCGGCAGCCGCTCAGCTCATTTAATTGCTCCGTTGGCGACTTGGTTGTAAATAAGGCAAAGAGCAGAGCACAAACTGAAGCACAAAGAGCACGCAGAGCAGACGTCTCGCGGCCCATCACCAATATCAACAGGCAACAGTTGCCGCTGGCTGCTGCTGTTGCTGCTGCTGCTGTTGCTGCTGTTGTTGTTGGTGGTGGTAACATTGCTGGTGGTGTTGGTGTGGTGCGGTGCAGTGCTGTGCATTGTGGCTCATTGTGTCCGCGTGTCTGGCGCACTGCGTTGCCTGTCAGCTCTTAAACGGCCGACTGCAACATTCTTTGCTGACAACGCAGTAATTAAAATTCAATTGCAATTAAAAGTGCGCACGCAAAACGGGCAACGACAAACGAAATGAAGTGCAATGCCGCGAGGGGGCGGGGGGCCGGGGGGACGGGGCCGTTAAGGACGAGGCAGACGAGACGGACGAGACGGACGAGTGCAGAGTGCGCATTGCTGAAGAAATTTGTCGCATATCCGACATTTTACCTTATGCTCGATACATGTGCAATATGTAGAGTCGGCTGCTGCTCTCGGGCCCTGGCAACGGGGCCCTTGCCACTTGTTGTGTTTGCCCGCATTTCGCGTAGGCGTTTGAGGTGCCGCTGATTAGCTTGCAGTTCCCAAGTTGTGTGTAGACTGTCAAATCAGATGTGTATGGTATGCGTTATATGAGCTGCTTGCGGATCTCTAAATATTTGCTGAGGCAAAAGTGCTTAGCCAACAGCAGCGGGCCGTCAGTGCCTGGGAAAATGCTCTCTAATCGAAGGGCTTCGTGGAAGCAATTCGAAGTATTTAGTCGCAGTGGATATTACTGCGAATGATATCATTGAAAAGCTGAAATCAAAAAGCAACCAATTCGTAATTAACTTCAGCCAAAGATATGCAAGTGTCGATCCGACCCTTACGTGGCCTTCGCTTCTGCAATACTCGCTGCAGTTCGCGTGAATTTTCCACATTGGCCATTTCCATTGGCAGTCAGCAGAAAATTGAAATTATTAATAAGTGCAAAATTAATAGGAATTGTAAACAATTACTGTCCAATGGCTCGTCTTGGCTGTTGCCTTTGACTCGACACTTTCGCGTGCATTTAAAGGTGTTTCTTTTTTGTTGATGAAGCTAATGACCGAACGTTTAGACAGGTGCCTCTTGGCACTCTGCTCCGATCCAATGAGTATATGGATCGCTGAGTGGCAACTGTTTTTCAAAGCCGAAACTTGTATTCATTGGGCAATTTATATGTCATTATCATATGCAAATACAATTCGTATTCATATTTTTAAATATCCATAGCATGCATGTATGTATGTGTGTGTGTGTGTGTGTGTGTATATGTGTTTGTGTGTATGCCAATCCAGTTCATGGCAAACTCGTTGCTAGTGTCAGCGGCATGAAACATGCCAATCAGTTCGTCTCTTTTTGTGATTGTTATTTGGTGTTCATTAAATAACGGGAGGCACTGTACGTAATATGATTTGCATACACACGCATACCAAGAGCATACATTATGTATGTGTGTGTGTGTGTGTGTGTGGGTGTATGTATACTTAGCTATTTCAGCGGACTGAGGCTTATCCACCCCCATTATGTTCAGCTGAACATAATTAATTGCAAGCTGTTGTTGAAATACAATACGAATACCCTAGGCCCGAGCACTGGCCAGGGCGGGCATATCAACTCTTATCTATTGGGGAATGTTTGGAAACATAAATGAGGGATTACGATGTATTCATAGCTAGGATTCCTAGAGAGTGCTGAGGATCTCCTTTGGGCTATCTCATATATTTACACAGAATATGCCAATTGGTACTCAAAGCTGATCACGTCAATGTGTGTTGGCTATGCATTTAATTAGTTTTGAAAACTGATATTAATAATATTGATTAAATGAAATATTGGTGCTCTAGTGATTAAGTAATAAACTCAATTAGTTAGTCAATAAGCAAATAAGATAATTTCAGTAATTTCGGCCAGTGTCATTAATAGCACGCAGATTGAACAAGTCCCGCATAATTGTCACGGAATATCTCCAAAATAATTCGCAAATAATTCCATCATTTATGTAGTTCAGCTGTGGAGCGGCATTCGGTGGCTGCGTTGTTGCCATTTCAATTATGTTGACATTAATTTTCATATTTAATTTAACGCGAAAATAAAATGGCAGCACGACTGACCGCCGCAAAAGCAGCTGAGAGGACACGCGTGAATACGCACACAAACACACATAAATACATGCACACATACATACATACAGGGATCGTAGAAGCTCACGTGCAAAGCTGGCGGAGCAGCATACACACATACATATGTACATATATGGCAATACATGCAGGAGAGACTACAACAACATTTGCGAAATCCATTTTGCAGTAAAAACCGCATGCATTATTTAAATTTTAAGTGAAATCAATTACAAGCTCGTTGGCAGCGTTGGAGGGGCGTGGCGGGGCAGGGGGCGGGGGCGGTGCCCAAGGCTTTTGATGTTAAATGCCAACCGCCGACGAATGGCAACAAAGGGGCACATAGAGCATACGGCACGGAAAACGGTAAATGACAACGCCAGCAGCAGCGGCAGCGGCAGCAGCAGACGGCGAGGGCGACGGAAGTGCGCATAAATGCAGTTGCAGTCGAATAAATAAATAAAAATATATTTTGCCATTAAATTTCAATTAATAACAACGCAAACACACACACGTCCAGGGCATCAGCGCAGTTGTTGTTGTTGCAGTTGCTGTTGGTGTTGGTGTTGCTGCATTCACAGCTGCGACGGCTGCTGCAATATTAATACATTTTGGCAGTCGTGCGTGCGCTGATTGCCGCAAGCCCATGAAATTAAGTCACAAATTAATTAATTAATGCAATCAATACGTGCGACATTTGCATTTGCAATTACAATTATGGTTTCGCATTGCTTGGCTGCCAGTTAAATGCAACAATTTCTTGCGCTCTAAATATAGTTACACACACACGCATGCATATGTATGTATGTGTATATGCAACTCTACAGCTGGCGGAGGTCGTTTGCCAGTTTAGATTTGGACACACACACACACACACACACACAGAGTGTATGCATATACCACCTAAACAGGAGCCCTGGCGAACATAATTTTTTAATGGACTTTTAATGTTAGTCGCCTGCATTTCACTCTGTGTGTGCGTGTGTGTGTGTGTGTGTGTGTCTGTGTCTCGCGTGTGCTTTTGGGGTCAACTTGGTTGCTTGGGCACAATTAGCGGCTGCTTGTACTTAACATATGTCAGCCGCATAGGTGGGTTTTCCGCAGACAAAACACTAAGAATCAGTTGGCAATCGGGCTGAAAAGTTGACCAATTGAAGTTAGAAGATTAGTGTCATTGACTTGTCGAAATAAAGCCTAAACTAAGTGGGGATATTGACAAAAATCAAATAAAACATGAATTATTTAATACTGTTTGTCAGGTGACATAATTAATTAATTAATATGAAACAATTAATTTTTTAAATTCTATTTTGGCAAAATTAACTAGATTTAGATTTAAATTTTAATTTTGGTTATTTTTATTTAAGTTTTATGAGCACAAGTAAATTAAATGTCCATGGAATTCCTAGAACATGAAATTCCTGCTGGAGCTCGTGAGCCTGTTACACTGCTTGCCTGACAAACTGCTTGCTTGCACACTACTAACAAACTCACGATACGATGATTCAAGTCTACTCTACTGCTTGCCACATTTACTCACAGTGCTACTGCACGATAGATGCCGCCAGCTGTGCATAAAAATATAAACAGCTATAGAATAAAATTTTTAATATTAAAATATAAATTACCCAAACAATTCACAAAAAATATAAATTCCATATCTTTCACATTTCATAGTAAGTTTATTGTATTTCACGGATGTAATTTTATTTGATTATGTATACATAATACTTATTTATATGCTTCGCTTTCTACACACCATTCCTTGACATTGGTTGGTTAGGTTTTATTTGTCGCTGCTACCTGTAGTGGTTGATAACTTGTATCCATCGTACTCATTTACATTATCGTAGCATATAGATAGATATACATAGATATACATCAATAAAACTATGTCGCCAAAATGGGCATTTACAATATATATTGATCAAGGATCATACATACATCAATATAATATATGAAGAGCTTAAATTTAGCAATAACTCCGATACTACATCATATAGAAATTTATCATTGCCACACACCCACACATATCGAGGTGTTGTGAAATATTATAATATAACCAATTCAAACGAATTTCATTTCCCGCCTGAAACCAAAGCAATGCAATTTTTCAACAACTTGGTCGACGATTTTGTTGAGTGTATTGGGTTAGTAATTTAACTTAAAATTAGAGAATTTGACTAGCTGAATTTGCTTTACACATTAAAAGGTTGCGCTTTCTGATTCCTAGAGGGGTTTTATCCATATTTAACGGTTTACATATTGCGAAGACTACAAACTAATTAACATTAAAGATATTTTGGTGCCATAAACATAATTTGAAGCTTTTTGTTTTCAGAAATCGTAAAAGTACATTTGTGATATTTATGTGTTGAGTATTTTGGATGTTAGATTTCGTTTCGTAAAGTATAAGTAAATATATAGTAAAGTAAAGTAAGCATAAGTTAAGACCACATATAAATATAATACAGTAAATTATAGCTAAACAAAAAACGTATTGAAGTTTTTGCAATATAGTTTTGGAATTATCATATCTAGTTAAGTATTTACAAAATATATATTGTAGTAAAATATATATGGTTACTCGTATAATATATATATTCCTTTACTTCCTTTGCTTTGAGTAGTACATCTTAAGCTCGTCTGGTCTAGGTCGTAGAATAGGTCTGCTCGTTGGGATTACCGAAATGCTAGCGGGATTTTTGTGTGTATTTTGATATAACAAGTGGCACGTGGCATTGTGCTCATTAGACCTTGCTCTCGGGTCCATCTGCTACGTGCTTGAAGGCTAGACGTATGCGGGACAAGTAGTGCGAACAGATGTGTCCATAGTTCTTGTTATACCACTCCGGAGTTTTGCCCCTGAAAGTCGGCAATGATTCAGAGTTAATTTCATTCCAAAAATATTTACATATAGAGAGAGAGAATGAGAGAGAGAGGGAGCACTTACTTGACATCCACGCGCGCCAAATGCATGACTCGGGAACGTCCGCTGCCGCAGGGTTCGATAAGGTAGCGCGAGGCCAGGACGACTCCACGCACCGCACAGAACAGCGGCTTGGCCTTGGCATGGTCGATCGAGGTCTCCACAATAACACAGGCGCCGCGCGGCAAATCCGTTTGCCAGGAACTGAGGGAAGTGAAGTAAAGGCGATTTAAGCAACTCATCTACAAGGCCGAGCTTCAGCCCACCTCGCAACTTACCGCAGCACGCAGAAGTCAGTGGTCAACTGGCCATCCAGGGCGTATTGATAGATTTCGGTGCGATCATCCAGTTTCTTGACCGTTTGGCATTGCAAGAGATTCGGATCCCAGGAGGCGCGCTGCTTGATTATGTACTCCAGCACCTCTCGCGGCGGTCCCTCAATCTCTGTCGAGCAGCGCCACAGACGCAGCGGGTGCCCGTCGCCCACCTTCTTGTACGCAATGTCCACGTTGCTGTCGTTGAGCGAGTTTATTGTGATCCAGCTACGTGTTCTGGTTGGGTTGGGAGACAGTGAGATTAATTGGCTTGGGGTGATAGCAATTCAGACTTACTTTTCACGCCCCTCCTTGATGGTGGCGCTGGTGCACTCGTACAGATAGCCGCGCCAGTTGTGGAACTGCATGCCCTCGCCCAGGGCCTCCAGCGGCACCGGCTTCGACTCCTCCATGTAGCCAAAGTTGCACTTGGCCAGCTTCTCCTTGGCGGCAGTATAGATCGGCTTGTAGTGCTCGATCATGAAGGACAGGCACTCGTGCGAGGCCTTCGCCTCGGCCAGCTCCTTCATGTCCGGCATTCCGGAGCCCTTGCCCTTGCGCCGCGGCGACGCCGACACCGATGCGGAGCCCGTGGAGATGGACGAGTGGAAAATGGACTGAGCCAGGCACACGCCAAGGTTGTTGCTGGTCATCTGATTCTGCGCCGAGTTGGCAGCCACAATGGTCAGGAACTCGAGCAGCACGTAAAGTATCTCACGGTTCTCGTCCGGCAGCAGCAGCACGGCGCATTGCACTGCATCCAGACGCACTTCAGCAGGCAAATCTGAAGAGAATCAAAGTCAGTAAATGTTCATAAAGTAAATTCCATTGATTTTCACTTACGTTGAAAGATGGCCACAAAGGTCTCGGACATTTTGGTGGTCAGCAGCGACTCGGGCAGCTCGCGGAAATACTGCTTCAGCATGTCGGCCACATCGTAGGCCTGCTGGAGGTCGAACACGTCCATGCACTCTGCCGTGGAGTCGGTGAGCTCGATCTGCTCGCGCAGCTTCATGATTCGCGACTTGCCGCCGCTCTTGCGGAACAGTCCCACCTGGTCGAGGGCATTGAGCTGCAGCCAGCGGAAAGCGGCGCGCACAGCCATGGGCAAGGCCTGGCCGCTGCGCTGCAGTATTAGGAGCAGTGGGACGCCAAACACCTTCTTGTCCTTGTAGTCGGGCATTTTGATCTTCTTGATGAACTTGGGCAGCTCCCAGTTCCAGCCGGAGCGATGGGAGGGGCAATAGCGTTCCATGTAGCCCGTCAGGGTGACCAGCGCCAATTTGCGAATGATTTGCAGCTGGCCAGCTGACATGGCAGCAAAGGGAATGCCGGCATCCTCCTGCTGGGCATGAGGCTCGATCTTCTGGGAGAAGCATTTGCGGAAGATCATGTTGGGGCGCTCTTCCATTTGGAAGCTGTGCCAGCGCACCACTGGCTGCCGCTTCGAGCTGCCGGTGTGCTCCTCCTCGTTCTTTGGCTCCTTGCGGGACGTGCTGCGCGAGCGGAATGAGGACGAGCGGAAGCCGTCCCGTTTCTTGGCATCTTTGCCCAGGTTAAGCGAGCCGCCACGCGTCAGCTTCTTGATCTTCACCTCAGTGGTGTTTGAATTGGCATCCTTGATGAGCAGCTTCCGGCCCTGGTGGCACTCGGAGTCCGAGTGCGCACCAATGTCATCCACCTTGCCGGATCGCTGCAAGAACCGGCGTGCCTTCGAGGGTTTCCGCAGAGACAGCGACAGCTTGCCGCCAGTCGACGACTCCTGGCTGTCGCTGTAGTAGGAGGAGGAGTCGTCCGACTTACCCTCCTTTAGCTGGGTCATGGGGCTGGAGAAGAAGTGCAGCGGACTCGTGCGCATCGAGCGCGGCGTGGTCGGCGTTCGCTTGGGGCTGGATCGGTTCGGACTCAAGAAGTTGTCGCTGTGACTGGGCACCTTCAGCTCGTTGCCGAAGAACGGCACCTTGGGGAATGTGTGCATGGGACTTAGCGCGGATGGCGAGGGGGGCGTGGAGTAGACGGCGTCGGGCTTGCGCAGGCTGCTGCGCTGACCCAACTGTGCCAGATCCAGCACCTGTGGCCCACTGATTACCACATTCTCGCGATTCTGGCGCTTGCGACGGCGCGACTTTATCGACTCCACTCGCCGCAGGAAGGCCTTGGCTCCGTCCTTGAAGCGCTCACTGCCCGTGCGACGCAGCCGCGTGGTCCCATCTGAGCTGTCATGCAGCGAGCCATCGTTGGCGTCACCCTTGCTGCAGCCAGGAATCACGAGCGTGATGCCAGCGCCGCCCAGGTCGTAGCTGTCGTCCTCGAAGCGATCGGGACTCGACTCCTTGGATGAGCTCTCCGTTTTCTCCAGGTCCAGCAGTCCCGGCGGCGGCAGCTCCAGACCCATCTCACCTATGCGCGACCAGCGTCGAATGTGTGGTTGGAATGTCCAGTTCTCGCTCAGAGCAAAGTTCTCATCATCGGATTCTTCCTTTTGCTGCGAATGCACCCAGAGGTTAGGCTAGTCCCGATTGGGATGCAGCTCGTGCAACTCACCTGTGGCGTTTGGGGCTTGTGCGTCTGATCCAGTCGCATATTGGCGCAACGATTTAGGACACAGAGCCGCCTGTAGAGCGACTGCAGCTGATCGTTCTCAAGATTTGTGTGATCTTTGGCTACATTGTTCAGCTCGATCGGGAACTGATGATCTGCAAATATGGAAAAGATTTCGTTTGTATACGCTTGGTGGCCAGAGCTATGATGCGGCTGCTGCGTCTGCACACAACGAAGGCGCATGAAATTCTAATTGAAAACCAGAAAGATCGAATCGCCAGTAGCGCCTACAGTCGCAACGGCTAGGCGCCTATTAAATGCTCCAAACACACACACACACACACACAGATGTCTGCTAGAGCCATTGCCTCGGTGTCGCAGTGCGAAATTTTCACAGAGTTTTTCCACATATTTGCGTGGCCAATTTGCACGTAGGAAATCAAGTTCCCAGACGACAACAACGACGACGACGACGACGAGCCAGCGTCCGACCACATAAAACAGATACGCCAGACGTTTACACATGTCGCCTCGCACTGTTACAGATACAAACGCAGATACATTTACAGCTACGGGCAGGCAGGCTAGCTAGCCAACTAGCTGCCTGGCTGACTGCTTGGCTGGCTGGCTGGCAGGCATTGATGCCGTGAGATACGAACTGTTGCAGTTCCGTAGGATGTACGCCTGGAAAAGCTGGCGCGACTTGACTCACTTGCCGCTTTTGTTTGTACGAATACAAATATTGTTAGCATTACAATACAATAATCGTGCCTCTCTCTTGGAAAAGCCATTCTCGGTTTGTTGAACTTTTGACGAGCCCGTTCCCCTGAACGCCTCTACCTCTGCCTCTACCACTACCTCTGACTCTGACTTCTTCTACCACTGCCTCTGCCTCTTCCTCTGCCTCTACCCCTATCTCTATCTCCGCCTCTACCTCTGCCTCTGCCTCTACCTATATGAATGCCCTATCCCTGAAAGCTTTTCATAGATTTGTTTACTCAGGCCGACGCTTTCGGTGCATTTGCTTTAGGGTTATTTATAATTTAATTGAAATGTTTTACTAAATGCTGTGTTTAGTTTCTAATCGTGTGCACTTCGATGCTAATGAAATAAACAGAATTGCGCGCCTGCCAGCGCATTGGAGACCCAATTTGGAGAGTGTGCCACTTAGTTCAATAAAATGTGGTGGCATCACCCAGCGGGCGGTGCCACGCCACACACACACACACACACCGCAGAGCTGAACAGCCGTGCAGGAACAGCAGCATCATCTCATTATCAATAGCAACGGGCACCGTGCGCACCGTGCGTTGACGTCATAGAGAAATTCTTGTGAAACTAATTTGAGTTTTTCGACAGTTTACAGCAGTTTACAGGGCAATGCGGCCGCCCGGTACCGCTCCGTCCCAGTATTCAGTTTATTGGGCCAATGATATGATTAATTCTTCGGCACTATGGAAAAGCGAATCTCGTTTGTTTGTATTAGACAGCAGCAGCAGCAGCTGCTGCAGCCGCAGCAGAGGATGACGCAGCCTGCAGAAATATCCAGCTCTTTTCATTTGTGCGCTCATAAATTTGTATCTATGGCAAATTGGGGGATATTTTGATATTAATAAGAATGGATATGGAACTTGTGCAGCCGTCTCAGCCGTAAATTATAATAAACTGTTGGCTCTCTTCAGGAAGTCAGTTGTTGTGGGCTTAAAGCCGTTCATTGTTCATTCGAGCCTTAATCGAACATCAGTCGCTCTTAAACACACCCATATGTGGAGATGTGGACATGGACCTGCCCTGGCCCAGGTCGCACCCTCGAATTACCTCTGCCACTTTTCAGTGAGTAATGTGCGTGTGGAATGAGAGCTTGAAGCGAGCACAAAAGAAACAGGAATTACGTGAAGTCTTCGTGCCCTCAGTCCCATTTCTTTCGGGGTTCTCTGCTTTCGTCCACCTTAAGCAAATTAACAGTCGCTTACAACTGCTACACCTCCTTTCAGCAAATGACAGAGCCGTAAAGACTGGAACTGCGTCACAACACCTACGGCATGGCAATCTGTAGTAAGTCTGTCCCGAATCCTGGCGAGCATTTCAAGGTATTTGAGGCGATCTTCGCGCATGCGCCGCTGCCTTGTTTACACAAAACTCATTAAAATACGCATTTATCATTTGTGTGTGTGGCTGGGCCGTTCTGTTATGGGCTGGGCTGGGCCGCGCACCACTGTGGTGTGGTGCAATTTAAATGCGCGCACAAATTATTTGGCCGGGCTGCGCTGCAGGCTCTGACCGTGGCTCAGACTCTGGCTCTGGCCCTGGCGAATTTATGCAACCAAATGGGCATATTTCAAGGTCGGCGACAGCCACAAATACATGAAAATATGCATATATATAAATATATGTACATATGTATGTATGTGATCATATATATGATTATCGTGTGTAGTAAAGCAGATCGTGCTGTGCCATCGAAGCGCCTGGAGATATGCCCAAAAGAGTGTGTTCTCCATTTCAGATTCACTTTTTTTTTTTGTTATTTCTTATTTTTGCTGCCTTTTGCTTGGCTTGGCTTGGCTCATAATTCAACTGAAGTCGGCGAACTTTTCGGCCAGCTCCAAAGAAACGCGTTGTATTTTATTCTTGTGATTCGCGGCGCTTTATTTATTTGAATTTGGAGATTTGGCGGCGTCATCAATCTGCGCGGCCTTCAGGCGTTAAATGCAAAGCGACGGCGCGCAAGAAGCTCGGCGACAAATGCGTAGCAGGCCGAGGAGGACGCCGGCCGATTACGATTAAGAGACCCAAATAAATATGCAGCCTGGGCTTGGGTTCAATGAACCCGTACTAACATTTTGGCTAGTGGCTGCGCAAGGGCTCTGCCCTCTGCCTAAAAAATACAAAAATGAAAAAGAAAAAAAAACCGAAACCATTTTAATTTCGGTCTTGAAATCTCTTCTGACTCTCATATATAGTTTGTTGTTGTTGTCTTCGCATACAAAGGTGGTCTTTAAAAATTCTTGCGCAACGTGTCCTTTAGCCTTTTATTATATTTTATCTGCGCTCCGGTGCCTGATGAGTTTTTGCTGGCTGCGCCAGTTACCTGTGCCGTGCTTTATATTACTTTTTTGGTTTACTTTTTGTTGTATTCTTTTTTTTTCGTTGTGTGTTGAATTCTTTCGTGCCACGATCGCTCAAAGCTGGGGCGTTTTTAGCTTTCGTTTTCGCTCGAGCGGCGATCGCTCCTAATTGTTGTCGCGCCGCGTCGTGCTGGCCATATCGGATTCACTTGGCGGCTGGCTATCGTATCATGGCACCGCATGCCAATGCCCTGGTGTTGGCATCTTCTCTAACATGCTGTGCAGTTCATTGGCCAGCGGCGAACAATGAGCGCGGCGCGTGATCCAGCACTAGGGCTGCGTGTTCTTCTGTGTGCCCGCTGTGGCGCAACAGAAAAGTTGCCACGTCATAAAAGAGCAGAGCTGCTCGAACTGGGTCTATTTGATGGCTATTTATTATTTTTAGTGGCAGGCGAAAGTGAAAGTCCGCTTCATGAAATTAATAAACGCCACTTGGGAAGCGTAAAATACTCAGCGAGCAGAAAACAAAAATAAAAGCCAAGGAAACGCAGCTAAATGGCAAAGCAACTATTCGAGTCACTGCTGATGACGTCGTCGACAACGTCATTGTTGGCGTCAAGCGAAACCATCAATTACTCCGCTGCCAGGGCGCACTGAGCGCTGAGTACGGCCCACGTGGCCACGTCCACGGGGCAGGCATGTTGAACATGACAAGGCACCGTCTTGAGCAGCAGACGGAAGTGCGTGCCTTCGTACTTACCTTCGTACATCTGGGCATATTGCGGAAAACCTGCTGCCCGCAGCCATTTACATGCTTCCACGGCTTCAATTTCTGCAAAGAGCAAGAGAGAGAGACAGAGTTAGTGAGTGAGTGCGAGAAGGGTTACAACTATTATGCATACGCCGCGTGGCCTACAAATAATGCTAATTGTAATTAAATTGCTGTGCGAATTCTTGCGGCTGACAAACCTAAACGCGTTTCGCCCGAAACCAATTAAGGCGCGAAATGCGCTTTTACTTAAGTGAGTCTCGCACTGCGAGAGGTGCGTTGCGTATCTGTGTGTGTGTGTGTGACCACTTGATGGATTATGCTGTAAGCTGTCCAAATCATGTCGACTGCAAAAACCTCGCTTTAAATTGTGTTTCGCCTTGGCATTGCTTAGCTGAATGCCGTCGACTTGATATGAAAGTAAAAGTAATGCAGAATTCTTCGAGTATTTCAGGTAGACAAGAAATAATGTTCGGCAAGAGATACCTTGCCGTAGGCACAATATTTATTTGCGTCATAATATGCTCAAGTCAGAGCTAAATCAGTGTTTGCTCCGACCACAGCTCAGAAATAGGCAACGATTTCTTTTGTAGGCAATGAATACATGAATCGCATTTCAGCCCGTCTGCCGCTCTAAGGAGCTCAACGTTGGTACTCGCAGCCAATTGAGTTAAGCCAAAAAAGGCAGCCAGCTATGTATATCTGTGTCTATAAGCTGCCACAAGGGCTGCTATTTTAAATGCTAATCTGTTTGGTGTTTCACATTGCTCGCTGGCTCTCGAAACGAACCCACTTTGGGACACCCCGAGAAGGCAGCGGAGTGCTGAGTGCTGAGCGCGGGTGTAGCAGTGGGTGCTCTAGAGCGGATTGCAAGGATACTATTGATTTTTAATCAACTTTGTGGAACAAGCGACAACATGAAACACTTTCCGGCAGCTTACTGCCAGGCCAACGGGATGCTTTCTGGGGGAGAATTATTATTGAATTTTGCAAGCGATTAACTTGCACGCCCGCCGCCGAAAGGGGTTGTCGCAAGGTGGCCAGCTGCCAGTCAGCCAGGCATACGAGCGACCGACAGGCCGAGCAGGATGGCAGGCTGCCTGTCACCTGCTTGCTTCCTGTGTCAAAGTGTCTCCGGGCTTATGATTTTGTTTAAAAATAGCCATGCATTCGAAATTAATTTAGGTTAACCAGAGTTGCGCTTAAGGTCTGACTGTCGTATCGCTAGCCAAGCCGACTAGCTCCAAAGGTAAACAGCCATTGTCTGTGTATGTGTGTGTGTGTGTGTGTGTGTGTGGACACGTCGAACGTCACAACTGCGCCCATAATTACATAGAGTGGTGCAGCCAGAACCAAAAATAGCCCAGAGACAGCTTATTAATTATCCGTGCGTATGCGAAAATAAAAACAGCACCTGACAACAACAACAACAACAACTCTTCAGTGAAGAACAACGGCAGCAACAACTCCAACGGCATGTCAGACCTCAACAACAATGCGAAACGCCACTTGAGCATTATTAAAATTGCGCATACGCCGCGTTGTCGCGGCTGAGCCACGCACTCATCTAAAAGCCATTTAAAGTGTTCGCATTATTGTTGTGGACTGGCGCTTGTCGGGGAGGTTTATTGCGCCCGAGTCAATATTTGTAGCTGTTCCTGTTGTTCGCCCACTGGCCGCACAGTGTCGTCCGCCCACAAGCTGGCTGGGGCGGAGTCGACTACAGAATATACGGGTCCTTTGTTGTCCTTAACATTCGGCTCGTTCGACTCATTTTCGTCGTTCAGTCGGTCATGTTAAAACATTTTAAAGCCAGCCACGCGCAAATTCATGGAACTTGGGCTTACCCTGGATAATTGTTATCCTCTTTCTGTGTGGGTGTGGGTGTGTGTGTGTGTGTGTGGGTTTGTGAGTCTAAGGATGACAGCTTGAGGCGGCGTAAAAGGATGATGATTTAAGTGCCCGGCGATTACATACGTCGAAAAACAAAGCCGCTCATGATTGTCTAATTAAAAACGCAATTAAATTGAAATGACCCCTAAGATAAATCGATAACGATTATATATAAAAGGAATTTAGAGGTTGCTTAGTGTAGACAGAACTGCGAGAGCTAATCTTCCACTAATTTACTGAGCTAAATGTTATACAACAAGTCTCATTTGCCAAGCTCGCATTAACGTATTATTTCCTCATATTTCCCGCTTATATTTGCAGATTAGAATTATGCATTTCTTGATGTCTTAAAGTCATCTTAGCTAACAATAAAATTTATAATTCATTTAAGCCTCTTAATCGTATTTCAAAGCAAGTTTGTAATGAATGTGAGCGCAGTGAGTGAATGCTTAACACAATTTCTGCTTCAAGGATATGCTGATACGTGGCTTGTTGTTAGCTGAAGGCTGAAGGCTGAAGGCCTCCTGCTGAGTGTGCGTCGACTGTGTGCGTGTGTGTGTGTGTGTGTGTGAGTGTGTTGCTGACATGCTTTGTCTTTACGCGTGCTCCAGAAAGAGTGAAGTGAACCAACAATACGATATACAAGGCAGACATTCGCATGCACACACATATTCATCGCATGCAAATGACACACACTTCCGATTATGGCCAGGAACTTACATAAAGTGCTCCCAGCTCAGGCAAAAACTTGCTTCGCTTTGGCATTTTTCAGTGGCTCAATCGAGCTGCGATCGAAATGGGCCGTTGGCTGTGCCACGTGACACGAGGCACGCAGCATGCGGCGTATGTGTATGTGTAACAAACTGCCTCTCTGCACAGCTCGCCCTTTATTCATTTAATGCCACATCTGTGCAAAAGTTCAAAACGGAAAATAAAAAGTTTGGCTAACCCTATTAAATTTACTTTCAGCTGAGCTAAAAGCTTTTGCGCTATGCCGGCCTGACCTTTCATATAAACGGCTATTTATTGCTAAATTAATTCGAACACTAATTGTAATTGAATTTAGATAAACGTCGCCAGCGGCAGCTCGCAGCATATTATTATAGCTGGCGATGCGAACATTATTCAGCAAATATTTTTCGCTAAATGCTCGCCGCGTGGAGCGTTTAAGCCTAATTGAATTGCCCCAGGAGCAGCAGGCAGCAATTTATGCAATTATGCTCAAATCAGTCAGTGAGTTTTCAATACAAGTGCAAGCGCATCCATTAGATATTATGGCAATTGGACTTCCTCGAAATGCAAAATGTTCAATTATCGGTTGCATTCGCTTTGATGTAGGTGTTTGCCATTAATTAATTGCCTTGCATTGGCCAAGCACGACACACAGATGCGCACACCCACACATGCACACGGAGACATCTAATAAGTCTTTGTCTAAGATGTTAGCCAAACACTCAAATGCCATTTGCAACATAAATTTTATTCAAAAGTGACAGCAAATGACGCATGCAGCACAATGTTGTTGTTGTTGTTGTTGTTGCCTTGCCTTGCACTCGGATTAGCCACTAGAGCAGAAAGCTTTGCAATTTTTAATTAATTACGGAATTCATGGCAAATAATAAAACAAAAGACCAGAAATAAAATCAGAGGAGAGCTGAACACTTCCTCGAAGAACACTCGAGTTCCTTAAAGGCACCGAGAATAGCATTTAGCCTTCTAAATATACACAGACAGCTGACTATGGAGCGCAGAGGACTATTGGCGAGCGTTTCCTCTTCATTGGCCACACAAAAGGCTCCTCCGGCTGGCTAGCTAAGAATCAAGCTATTTATAGCTGTGCGCACAAGGCTGAGCCACCGGTTCGCTCCGATGGCTGCAGACCGTGCGCTCGGGGACCCAGGACGCAGGACTGGCTGCAACAAGTGGCAGGTTGTCAGCTCAATTTGCCGTTAACTTGACGATGACTGGAAATTGGCTTGAAGCACGCATCAAAGCGGCTTATCCATCGCTACTGCCAACATCTTTGGACACTCAACTCAACTAGAGTTGGCTACCTCAATCCAGCGCCCTGCCAGCCTCCACCTGCTTTGGTATCTTGCGCAACAGAAATATCAGATCATTGAGCTTTTAATTCGTTTTTAATGTCAGCGTATTATACGCCGCGTACTTCCTGCTGAGCGCTCGAGCGGGCGGTCGTCCGCCCCTGTCGCCGCGCCCTGCCTCTGCCCAACATCGTCATCCCAGCTCGCCCGCATGAAATGAAAATAATTCAGCCAACTTGCCGTTGTTTTGCTACCAAAAATGAGCTCACACACACACGAACAGAAAATACACCGGCCGAACCGAATAAAAAATAAAAAATATTCGCATATAAAAATAATTACATTTGAAAAGAAACCAAAAATAAAATACAAAATGAAAATAAACCAAAAACAAAACACACAATCAGGCCAATTGGCTGAAGAGGAGTGGGAGGAGGCGTACAGCATGGGCAGTCGGCGGAAAATTTATGCGTTTCATTGTTATAATACGAAATGGGCTAAGGAAAAGCCATTCAAGTTAAACACCAGCCTCAACGAGACAGAGAGAGAGGGAGAGCGAGAGGGTGAGAGAGGGAGAAAGAGAGAGCCACTGCGGCTACCAAGAAGAAGCTCATTTACATAATTCTGCACATGACAATCAAAAAAACATGAATTGCCGCGGGTTAGCCATAATTCTTAAACGGATTTTTATTAGCCACGTTAGGCTGGAATTGAACTGAAATTAATTATTTTTCAATTCAATTAAAATGGAAGATAAAGCAACATTGTGAAGTGCGAGTGAATCGAAGACACTTTGCTAGTCTATTAAAAAGGCAAATGATTTAAAATACTTCTATAATACATATTTATATATTCGTGAGGTAAAACGGCATATCAAAAGACTTCTTTCGTATCATATTATAATTTACATACATATTGGATCTAAATATACATATGTACATACTATTCACAATAATTATACATATTTTATAGGAAGGCTTCCTACTACTACTGCCATACATGCTCATACATGTCTGATGCTCAAGGGGCTTTTATTATTGTTGTAATTTTTTATGATATGATTAAATATGTGGTGGACAGTCCAATCAATTCAGCGCGAGACAAATCAAGCGATTCATGCAGCGTTCGCAGCAAATTATATTTGATTCTCTTTTTTTCCAGCTGTATGTATGTTTATACAACGCCACGAAATACGTTTTTTCGCTTTTTTGGGGGCATGAACCATGGAGGCAGGTGCTCATTACTTATTTTATTTTATTTATTTTGCTGCCGCTCATTTTGGCATACACACACACACACATGCCGTTGTATATATATATATATATATATATATATATATATATATATGTACTCGTATAGTATGTACATATTAATTGTATAATAATTTTTCTCATTTATTACCACATGCTAACGGTTTTCTTTATTTGAATGAATCGCCTCGCTCGACTGGCACGCAATTTCACTTGGGTGTAAAAAAGCGAAATCGTAGCGCAAATGATGATGGGGTTTTGAGTGGGGCTGCGACAGACCCTGCCAAACTGACGCTCTGACTGACGGTTGGATGACGGACTAACTGGCCAACTGACGGATGTGGCCAGCTGTGGAGCGAAGGCAAATGACAGGCTGACCATCGACTTGGCAACTTGTTGCAGCCCTATTCCGTTTTCCATTTTCCATTTTCCCCATTTCATTTCCATATAGACACAGACATAGCTTAATAATGCAATGAATAATTCGATTAAATGTGCGCGTTGCGGCGCCGATTGATATACACAGCCTGCCGATGTTGCTGTTGTTGTTGCTGTTGCTTCGCTGTTGCTGCTGCTGCTGGTCCAGCTGAAAATAGCCACACTTGGCTCCTAAAATAGTTGGCGGGGTAGCCTCTTAATTGGGTGTGGAAAAACAATAAACAGCCAGCGGCACGCGTCCATACATAGCCCCAGTGCCCATTGTTCGCTCATGTAGTAGAATCGATACGAGTTCCAATTTAATAATTTCTGCCCTTGGGCCACGTTCGATCAACCGAGTTGTGCTCACCTGCGATTTTGCGCTCTCGCATTTTGCGCCACAGCGCCTCGGCCTTGCGCTTGGGCCAGTTCTCGAACTTTTGGGAGAAGCTCCTGAAGAACTTGTACTCCCGTATCGATACGGACATCCGGCGCTGCATTTTGACTAGAGTTGGCAGCGCCGTTTTGCTAGAGTCAACTTTTCCTTGATTGGCTACACGAAAATCCTGCGTCTGTCTCTCTCTTTCTCTCCCACTCTTTCTCTTGCTCTAGCTTTAAATGCGCTCAAACAAATGTTTTTGAATCAATTACATTCTGATATTTGCAATTTACTGTTTACACTGCACTACACACGATTTGTTTCTTTTTTTTCTTGTAAATATATGTATATATTTCTTTGTATTATCGGCAGAAACCGTTACAGCTTTAGGCCGTTACACAGCTTTTGAGTCGCTGGCGTCGACGCGTTCCCGTTGCCTGCCCCAGACTCGATGCGGTCACGAATGCGTCTACCGTGCACGGCGCCTGTAAGAGCACTAATCATTTTGCCCGCCAACCAAGCAAAATGGCCGAGCCGAGCAGAGTCCGTGCCCGCCGAACAGCAGACACGAACCGAGCCGAACCGAGCCGAGGCGACCACATAAAATGCTAAGCAAGTGAGCAACGGGACGTATGAGCAATGTTGCTGCTGCTGCTGCTGCTGTTGATGCTGTTGCTGCTGCTGTTGGAGCTGACTGTGATTCCCTTGCCATGCAGATCTATCAGTGCCATAATCATTTATTGTTATTATTATTTCTCTCTGTGGTTATATTTCTCGAAAAACATGCTTTGCGGCCCTTGGCTGGGGCAAGCAAAACAAATAAATATATAAATGAATAACTGCTGTCATGTTGTGCGTTGTTGATGATGCTTATTTCATTTCAATGTTTATTGAAAGGACTCACACACCCACACACACACACGCACACACACACATGCATACAAAGCGAATTCTGTTTCTATAGACTCTGACAGCTTTTGTTTTAAGCAGTTGCTTTTTATGGCCATGTGAATTGTGAGATGGGCTGTGAAAGTTTCGAGTCGATGGTCAGCCGCCAACCGCACCTGTTGCTCGCTGGCTGACGGCCAAAGGGGGTGGCGGTGTATGGGGGGCGCTTCGCTTGTTGCTGGCACAGTTAGTTGTTGAAGGCTGAACTTTAGTCACTTTTAAGAGTTCTGCGCATTGAAGCATTGCAATATTTGTGTAAAGTTAAATGCAATTCACAATTTGCATTCACCGCTCGAACTGTGCTCGAATGAGTTAAGCAATGAATGAAATTGTCGTGATCTTGGTCAATCACAGAAATGAGCTCTACAATTAATTGCACTGCATTCGGGGCGTGCCGAGGCGCGCGAGAACAAACATGACATTGACACACGCTCCCATAGGCGTGCATATAGACAAGTCGGGGGAATCTATGTGTATCTCTGGGTGTTTGCTCGCCGGCGATGAGCAAGATAAATAAAATGAAATAAATGCTGGCAATTTTTATTTGTGCAATATCTGATATTAATCATGGACTACTGCGTGTTAATCTTTTCCACAGAACAAACAACAATGAAGGCAGCAAGAAAAGCGCCAGCTTCCGTTATGAAATGACCAGCACAACAAATGCCACCGGCCCAGCCTCAATCTCACTCTCGATTCGCAGCTCCCAGAGTCAGCTCCACGCCCATTGTAAATGGAACGAGTGTCGCATGGCCAAATGGCCATAAGACGATATTAGCAATATAAATACAAGCGATGCTAAAGGCCACGGCATTGGCATCGTACAGCGCCAGCTCTGTCCGCTTGACCTTTGCGTGTGGCCAGTGCCGACGTCACTCCAATGACGTCATCTGGAGAGCAAACAAAAACGCGACCAGATAGTGGTCGCAAAGCACCGTGCATCGTCCTCAGCTGGCGCCTCCCAAATGACGTCATCCCTTGCCCGCTGGATGATGCTGCTGCTGCTCCTGCTCCTGCTCCGATAGCATTGGCTCAACCAAAGCCGCTCTGCTCTGCTCGCTGTGAGCACTTGGCTGCTGATTCAATTTTAGTTCATTTATATGCCAGTTTCGACATGAAAGGAACCACTCACACCACTCACCCACCCACTACACCATTCACTGGAGAGGCACAATGCAGATGAAATCGAATGTGTGCGTGTGTGTGTGTGTGTGTATGTGTGTGTGCTTGTGTGTTGGCCAACAGCCGCATGCACATTGACAGATTGACAGTCATTTTTGGCTCGCCATTCGCATTGAAGTGTTGACGGAAGTGTTGGAAATTGGCAAAAGAGCTGCGGCTGGCCGCCCTCTCTTGTGGCTGCGGCTGTTGCTGTTGCTGCTGGCCAAAGAACATGAAAGTAATTTAAATGACAGCTGCCCCCTCCTTGAAGCTGTCGCAATCGCTTGCCGTCATTGATTGCCTTCAATTGTTTGCTGCGAAAATCAAATTATGCCAGCTGAATGAGATCGAAAGTTACGTCTGATGCCTAGGGCGCAGTCTTACTCATATGCGAGACTCATATATTCATATATGAGAGATATTTGGTTGTAATTATAGAAATTATGAAATCTACTCTTCACTGTTATTATAAACCACTCACGCTTAATAACCGGCCGCTAATTGGCTGGCAGGACCACCAGCACATCAAATCAACAAGCCCCCAACTTGATGGCCGGCCTCGTCCTCGATCTTGATCTTGATCTTGGCTGAGGCCGAGGCCGTAGCCGCAGCCTCCGCCAGGCCATTTAAATAACTCATTTAGTGCACAGATACGTTTAGAGCTAAACAAAACAGAATAAAAACTCGTTGCCAGCCACTCACCTGCTAAATAGCGATCACTCTGCGAACGAGAATAGCGCAGCGTCTGTGGGGTAGATGAAGAGAGGAAAAAAAGAAGAACATTTTAATGTCTGTTGATCAAGTTTGCGCGAGGGCTACTCGGTAAGTAGCTGACTTATTAGGGAAGTCAATACAAATAGATGAAATATGTAACTATCATTATAGGCAAAACCAATAATAATTTAGAACTAATAACTGTTGAGATATTCCTTGTCTGACATACGAACTTAGCCTGAGGGTTTCTTTACAAATAGCTCGCTTATATAATCTATGTAATTTCTAAATATTATTACAGTAGAATACAATTTTAACAATGCTCAAGGAACCGTCGTTATACTCGTTGTTACAACCGGTCAAGCTTTCTCTTATAAGTGGAACCCTACGCACGCTATAAGCGAATTCGTTATACCCAGATTCTACAGTATGTGCATTAAAATTGCAGTTATATGGAAATTCCATGTCAAGTATATGACGAGCTTTTCTCAGAAACTAGTCAGCTAACAATAACAACGTATATCTATCCGATTTTACGTTCAATTTAATACGCCATGAAAAAGAATATTAGTACTTGTTTAAATTATAGATATAAGAAACTTTTCTGTACATTTTGAAAGCCATAATATATATATAAAGAAATTGGACTAATTCCTAAGTCTATGCTTGTAATGCTTTGTTTTTAGTCTACAACCCAAAATTATTATGAAATAATTTGGTTCATTTCAGATTTAATATTCTATTTCAATTTTGAAAATCCCTAATAATAATTAAACTAATAGGGTTTGTTTCTGATATAACTTTCTATTTCCTTTTTTGTATTCTATATCCCTGTTGAGAATCCATAATTATCATATTACAAATTTAATATATTTAGATATTTTGAATCTGATGTTTATTCTATTCTATCCTATATCTATTTTGGGGATCTATAATAAGGATCAGTTCTGATTCTACTTTCATTCAAAATATATTAATTTTATAAAATAATATAATGTTGAATATTTCTGTCTGTTTCTATTCTATGTCTGCTTTGATTGATTTGTTCATTCCTGATTCTCTTATGGCTTAGAATATTTCAAAATATATAAAATAATGTAATATATAATATTTCTTTGCACAGTTTTCCTTTCGGTCTGCCTCGATACTAACCAAGTGCTGTGCGGCAAAGTCATCGCAGCGACGACTCCGCTCACGCTCCTTGAGCAGCAGCGGGGCTGAGTTGGATTTGGTGGTCAGTTCTTGGATGCCGCCGGTGTCGCTGTGCAGCGAGGCGCTGCTGGGCGAAGGCAGCTCCACAAAATGATGCAGGTGGGGGGCTGTCGTGGCCGTGGGCGAGAGCAGCGACTGGAAGGGCTCCTGGCGCAGCGCCAATGACAGCTGGCCGCGCTCCTTGTGGTTGTGGCGCGGCAGCAGCTTGCGCGGCTGCAGCAGCAGCTGATGCTGCTGATGGGGGTGGTCCAGGGAGAGGCTGCGCTGGTTGCGCCTTGCCACGCCCGCCAGCGGCACCATAATGGGCGGCGCAGCACTGTACTTGCGGCGCAGCACGACGGGCGTGGCCATCGATGCTGTGCCCCCGCTGGCGCTACTCGCGTCGCCGTCGGTGCAGTCGCAGTCGCAGTAGTGCTGCGTCAGCTCGAACTCGTCCTGGCACTCGTCGTACTCGGCGGCGGCTGCTTTGGTCGGCGACGGCGACGACGACTGCTTGGCCGTCTGCTCGTCCAGCATGTCGTCCTGGGACTCGTTGGCAGCCTCGCCGCCACTGCCGCACAGGCTGAGCACCTCGAGCAGGTCGGGATCGTCGGACGAGGCCACAGAGCCGCTCTTCTGGAATTTCATTTTGCGCAGCGCCTCCAGGCTGCTGACTGACTCATTGTCGGGCGCACTGCCCCCCGCCCTGTGGTGGTGGTGCGAGTGATGGTGCTGCAGATGGTGGCTCTTCCAGTAGGACATGTCCTTGGGCGGCGTAGCCGTGCCAATGCCGCTCTCGTTGTTGTCGTTGTCCAGTCCCGAGGAGTCGAGCGAAATGCCAGACTTGCCAGAGCTCAGCACTCCGGCCGCCTCCTCGCAGGCCGAAGACGACGAAGTGGAGCTGCTTGGAAGAGTTGACATATTAATACTGAATGAGGCTGCAATGACTCCATTAGCTCTACTCACTTGTTGTCTTCATCGACGGCGCCAACGCTGCGCAGTATGGACTCCTCCGATGTCCACAGTGTTGAGGTGGAGCCTTTTTTGGTCACATCCACCAGATAGCCAGGCGTGGCGGCGCCTTTCCCCGAGGTCAGCTGTGTTCCACTTGTTGCCCCACCGGCTCCTGCTCCTGCTACTGCTGCTGCTGTTGCTGCCTTTGCTGGTGGCGGGGTTATAGCATTTCTGCTCGTCAACGTTGGCGACGTCGCGGCAGCTGCATGATTAATGCCCACCCGTTTTGGCATCGACATGGAAGCCGTTTCCATGTCCAAGCCGTTGAATTGACGCTGTCGCCTAGATTTCAAATCGTCCATGGTGGTCGTGGTTGCCGCAGCGCCGGGCTCACCTGTTGCCGCCGTTCGCTCTTCGATTTTCAATGCACTTTGGAAATTTGTCAGCTTATGAGCTGCTGGCGTCGCAGTTGCTGTCGCAGTCGCAGCCGCTGTCGACGTCTCTGCCAGTCCATTAGCTGCGAACACCGCCAGACTCTTGCGTTGACTCTGCACGCTCGGCACTGCTCTCGGCGTTGCGCCATGCCCGCCCGGCGCCGACAATGTGCGCATGTAGGCAATGCTCGGCTTGGCGGCCACCTCGCTGCGTCCGCAATCAAGGTTGAACGATTGCAGTGGAATGGTTGCCTGCAACAGAGAGAGAGAGAGAGAGAGAGGGAGATGGAGAGGGGAAATAACGTATTAAAATATAGTCAGTCAGGTTTAATATAGAAAAGTCGACACAACACAGCGCTGACAGATTCGAGGGGCCGCAACCTCAACCTTTAAGCGAAGGACCTTGAATGCATAATGAGCCCTCGCTCTGACTGGATAGCAGGAGGCCAAAGCTGTTGCATGTTGCCCGTTGCCTGTTGCCTGCTGCCTGTTGCCTGGACCAACGCGTTTTCACGTTGCGAGCATGCGAGAAGACAGCATGCGCACAAAAACAATGCCAAAAGGAAATATCAATGGCATTTTTGAGCGTTGTCAAGTGGCTGCGGCCAAGTACGAAAACAATCAGAATTTGTATTTTATGCAAATCGCAAAAGCAAGAAACGCTGAATGCTGAATGCTGAATGCGGCGAGTTAGTTTTCAGCGGAATCTGCTGAAAGCCATTTCAAGTGGCCGACATGGAAGTCCCCCTTTGGCCAGGCTTTGATAGTGTAGAAAAATTTGCTATTGTTGGGGCTTATGATTTATGGGTCGCAGCTGATGGCTGGCAGCCTTCCACGAACTATGCCGCGTATCCAGTGTAACCAGTCGCCCAGTCACCTGTGCCTGTGCCTCTGCCTGTGAACGGGGTGGTGACCGTGGTGCAGTCGCTGAGTTCGTTATGTCAATTCGATTTACAAGCCTTTGGCAAGCGATTGACAATTTGCTTTTTACTCGGGCCTGCTGCCAACGTCGACGTGGACGACAGCCAGCGAAAATTCATTTTAAAAGCAGCAACAGGCGGAAATTGATTTATATGATTTATTGGCAAAAAAAAAAAAACAACATGCCAATACTCGTGTATGTGTGTGTGTGTATGTGTGTGTGGCTCGGTTTAAAACAGCAGCGTATGATAAAGAGCAAAAAAATTGTAGCAGGTTGCCGTGGCTGCGCCTCAGTTCCTTGGGGGCTTTTTGCTCCGAAACTGTAACAGCAGTAAAATGGCTAACGAGCCTGGCCTGTAACTGTAACAGGCATATGAAGGGAGAGCCAGACCATTTGCGGGGGGCAGAGAGTGGAAGGCAAGACTGTGTCAAGCATCGTTTGCCTGAGCAGCAGGAATGGGAGCACCAAAAAATAAAGAAACATCTGTGTGCAAATCTCCCAGAGTGAGGATTGGCAATTGAGGCAGAGCAAAATATGAATTCACCAACTAATAGCCGATTCAAACTTATATTCAGTATGTGTGGCAACTGCTGACAGGATGTGGCTGATGTAGCTGGTGGCATCAGAGCATATCCTTGGGGAATACGCCAACTGCAGCGGCTGCAATTGCTGCTATCGAAATTTGTAATGCATTATGGAGCAGCAAAGCGAGCGCAGTCTGTGCACAGCAGCTCCAATGAATTATTAATATAGGCCCGTCGATGTCGTCGACGATAGCAATGCCCAATGGCGTATCAGCCAACTGCGTGCTAATGAGCCGCCAACTCTCGCTGGCGACGCATTAATTGGTCGGCCAAACAGTCGAGGCTTTTATGGGCATAGCCAGGTAGGCGCCGCGCCACGGCTCCAGTTCCAGCTCCAGCGCCAGCGCCAGCTCCGAATACTAGATCGAAAACTGCAGTAACAAAACTTTTACATTTCACGTTTATTTATTGATGCAGTCGATCGATCTGTCGTCTGTTCCATATTAATTTAGCGATTCGATCAAGACAAACAAAATTCTCAATTATGGAGCCAAGTTGAACTTGTCTAACATATGTTCCGCTACGAGTCGCCTATCGATCGCTTCATTTGATTCGATTTGAAAATTTTTCATTGTTTTTGTTGTTGTTGTTGTTGCTGAGACTGAAATTGAAGCCTTTTATGATTGGGGCGAGTGACAAGGAAAATCAGTTTGATTTTCCATTGCAGTTGAGTTCGTTATTCGATATCCGAAACGCTGCCAAAAGCCAATTTAAATGCAATAAAATGTGAATATTTCTCACAACAAACTGACAACGCGACGCACTCAAATGAAATGTTTTCTTCGGTTAGTTAATGAAGAATGCAATAAAACGAACACCAAATGACACAATCAAATATTCTCAAATGGCCCTAAAGGGGTTATCTGAACGCAATGCATGGAGAATGGGCAACTGTAAATGCCACTAATTGATCATAAAAGTCTATGAGAGAAATCTCAAAGAGAGCGAGAGAGAGAGAGAGAGAGAGGGAGCTAAATTTGTGTACACGTCTGCTGAGCTCCATACATCAGAGACTTAATGACAAATGCAATGCAGGCAACGCCTCAATGTTCCACATTTATTGATGTATGACCCAGAAAGAAGGCCCCTCTATTTCGTTCCGCACCCGTCCCTGTCAATATATATACTATATATATATATATGTATATGCATATAGCCTGTTTGTGGTACACGGGCCTGTCCAGACAATCGCCAATCGATTGGACATGCCTCTGCCCGCCTGCGGTCACGCATGCTCTCTGATAATAATTATCAAATCAAAACACTTAAACGCCTGGCCAGCCCATCGTTTTCCAGCCAGTCCTCTCGCCAGCAGCAGCAACTGTTGCTCGTCACGTTTGTTTGCCTTGCAGTGATTTGCAAGTTCTACTTAAGTCAAAACTGTCCAATGTCCGTGGTCCATTGATGCAGCAGCAGCGCATTGCATTGCAGCATTGTGGCGATGCGTGAAAAGCTTTGTGTGGAGCGCGCGGCCTTTGTGTTGGCCCAACCGGGCAACTCTGCATGGCTCGTCATCATTAAGCGCGGATTGCATTGCGCTGCACATGCCACACATGCGAAGATTCACTTTCGCAGCCAACTAAGCGCAAGGGGCAGCTGAATTGGGGCGTTGGGTTCCACTTGGTCTGGCACAGCACTGTGCTGCTGACAGCTGGGCAGGAGTGAAGTGGAAGCACTGCATCTTGATCTTTGTTTGAGTATCTGCCGCCGGGCGGCGTATTGACCCAATTCAGTGGCCCACCTTTCGAATGAGAAACAAAAAGCCAAAAAACATCTGTTTTTGCTTTACTTTCGTTGACAGCCTGTGCTCTCGGGTCGTTTTCGGAGCTCTTTAGCAAACAAGGCACGCACTTGTGTCCTCGATAAGGCTGCCGCTCGCTCTGCATCGTTTTTTTGATTTACGCAGCTATCGGTAGTCGGCCCGCTGACTGACTAACCAGCTAACCAACTGACTGACTCACACAATGTCTCTGGGTAAAGCCTGCCAGACGAACCACATTCTCGACGTTAATTAGTGCACTGCAGGTTTGGGGCTTAAGCGCTTTTAATTGGCACTTTTACTTGAGCGATTACTGTGAAATATGACAGCTCGACTGACTACATTTTGGAGACAGCAGCAGCAGCAGCAGCAGCAGCAGCGCCCACATACCTCTGTTGCAATTCCTGAAGGAAATCAAGGGCATACAGCTGGAACAGCTCTTGCTTTAAGCATTGGACTCATGCCTGAAGCTGCGCCAAAAAATTCTTCATGCATGTCATGGAATATTTAACAAAACAGAGCAGAGTCGACATCAGTTTCCTGTTGTGCTCAAAATAAAGGTCGGGCCTGGTCACAAACAGACAGAGAGAGAGCGAGAGAGAGAGAGTCAGAGACCGAAATAGAGATAATGAGTGGCAGAAAGGGTATGCAGCCATGCATATCATTAGCACAGAAATTATGAAGTATATATGTATAGAGAATACATATAGCATATGTGGCTTGGCATCATGTGCTGCTCCTTGCGTCTCTGCAGTTTAACGATTGATGGAAATTTACCTAGCTCGCTTTTGAAATATTTGTGGCTAGAGTTGTGTCAGCCTAGGTCTCTGTGTCTGGCATACCCTGTAAGCTGTTGGAATGGTATGCACATATATATATCATTTTACAGGGCATCTCTTAGTTGAGCATATTCTGCATAGGTTTCTGCTTGTGTATATTATTTATTGGCTTTTGCGGCATTTTGGTGTTGTGTTTTTCCACTGGCACGCGTTTTGGAAATTAATATTTGTTGCTATTGCTATTGCTATTGCTGTTGCTGTTGTCGTTGTCGCCGTCGTTGCAGCAGCAGCCGCCTTTATAAGGTTTTTCCACAGATAAACACAGCAAACTCAAAGCGAAATGTATGCTAAGCATATGCAACTAACAACAAACAACAGACGACAGCCAACAAGAGACCACAAACTCAGTGCCGTTTATGAGCTGCTTGGGCTTATAAATGTTTTAATTAGATCCATTTGATATGATAAGCCAGAGACAGCTAACAAGTTGCTTGGGTTTCTGGGCTTTGGTTTATGGTTTATGTCTGGATTAAGTGGGTCAACGAGTGAGTGTGACTCGAGCCTCAGCAACTAAATCTCTCTCTCTCACTCAGTATCCCCCTCTCTGTGTGTGTGTGTGTGTGCGTGTGTGACCGCAGTCGAGTTGTCTGTTTGAGCCTAGGAGAGCTGCAGTTGCATCAGTTCTCTTGAATTAATTTACTTCTTCGCTCAACTTTATGCAGGCATATTTTGTGGTCTGCCACTCAACGCTGAAGTTTTTCTTAAATTATTCACTAATTAGCTTAATTTTATTACACATTTGATGGCGCTGCATCTCGGCGATTTCTGTTCAGGGCAGCAGCCCGAAAATGCAACGGGTCAGCCACAGCCTCCGCCACCGCCACCGCTACAGTCATAAAATTCGCTTCTGTTTGGCTCTTCATATATTTTCCCTATCTTTTCAACAGTTCAAAGTTGAACTCATTCAAGTGGCAGCAGCCTGCAAGTGACTGCCTATCGCCGCCCTCTGCACCCTGCACCCTCCACCCTGCTGCAGCATCTCTGCCCCTTTGCATCAATGTGCTGCTCATAAATTTCACGCGCTTCACTTGCGCATCCGGCACAGTCGCGGGGCACAGCACATGGCACATGTGGCGGCAGTTCTCGAGAGGCAATTTTGCTGCTTTTCTTTTTGGGGAATATGCTCGTGCAGCAGCGCGAGGGGAGCGGGAGAGCTGGAGACTGAGTGTGCGTGTGTGTGGACAACATTGTTTGGCTTTAGATTAAATGCCTTTGTTTTAAGCGCTTTTTATCTAACCCACATAAAATATGCTGGGCTTGCCTCATGTTGAAATCGTGCAAGAGATTACAAGCGAATATATAAGTGATTTCAGATTATGAAATCTCAGTGTGAGAATTTATGATTGCATTTAACTTACATGCTTCTCCGGTTTCAAGACGAGTCCGTTTTGCTGCTGTTGCTGCTGCTGCTGCTGTTCGTTGCTGACAATTGCGTTCTTGCCAAAGCGACTCTGCAGGGCCGCGCTGGCCGCTGCTGAGAGCAGCATGGGCGCTGTCCTGGACGTGGGCGAGCTGCTGGAGGAGGCGGAATCCGAGCCTGCGCCAGCACTGGATGCCAGATGCGACGGCAGCTTATCGCCACCCATCAGATTGTCCAAATCACGTAGAAATTTGTTTGCCCAAATGTTCACATCATCCGGCTGGGCAGCAGCAGTGGCAGGAGGCGTTGTCTCAGCCGAAGTACATCGACTCGACGGTGGCGGCGGCAGAGCTCTTAGTTTAGTTGTCACTGGTTTGCCATTGCTGTTGTTGCCGTTGTTGCTGCTGTTGCCTGTTGATGTTGCTGCTGTTGCTGTTGCGACTGTTGCTGTTGTGCTGCTGCTGTCAAAGCCGCTATCAGATTCCGTAGAACGCGACAATTCATCAAGCTGCTTGGCCGCCGCTGCTGCCTGTCGCACGGCCTCGAGTTGCTCCTGCAGTTGCTGCTGCAATCGCTGCGCCTTGCGTAGCTCAAAGACCTCGTTGATTTCCAGCTGCAATTAGAATACGAGTTGTTAGTCGCCGATGCACATAAATTCAGCGTGCGATTGGTTTTGATTAGCGCTCTAATTGCCAACATATATCAAGGCAAGACATATCGGTAGCGGGCTGCGCCCAGGGCGCCAGATTCTAATGGATCGAGCTATGATGTATGTTTGCTTAATTTGCGCAACAAATAGAGGAAGGAGAAAGACTGAAAGCAACGCCACGATCAGACATTACTCACATTGAGCCGCAGAGACATGGCCACAATCAAAGACAAATAAATTAGAACACGACCGCAAAGGCACAAAAAAAAAAAAAAACAAAAAAAAAAAAACGGGAAAAAAAAGGGTTTTCAAGCAGGGCAGAGCACAGCAAACTGCAGCCACGAACTGCAGACAACAACAGCAGAAGAAAAAGAAAAGAGAACAGCCAAGGCGTGCAGCAGCAGAGGCAACAACAAATGCAAATAAATTGAAATGAAGCAATTTGTTAGCCAGATTAAACAAAAAGCCACAGCAACAGCAACAAGAGGAAACAGCAGCCGTTTCTAAAGACGATCAGAGCGAGGACCCACAGGGCTAACAAAGTCAGCGAATTACTTAATTAAAAAACGTGGCCCTAAGACACAGAAGAGCTGCTCCAGCACGAGAACAAGAACGCGAACGAGACCGAGAACTGGCCGGAGTACCAGGCCCAGTGACATTAATAACGTGCCGAGCTCATTACTCAACAATTGTGTTTGTTGTTGTTGCAGCCGCAGCAGCCCTTTGCCGCAGACAAATGCGATCGAGCATTAGCGAGTAATAAATTCTCAGAGGCAGAGCCCATCTATTGGCCGTGCCTTGCAAGAAAGCGCCGACTTGTCGAGTCTAAGGCAGCCACAGTTGTGCTGGCTTGCTCCGCCTGGTCAGAGATTTTATCGCTGGGAATGTTTTGGCAGAGCCGCTGCCTCATTTGTCCTGCTCGTGTGAGAAGTTGTCAGCTAATTTGTGCGCGGACCTGGCCGCTCCAGCAAACCTTTCCCATGCCCCAATTGAGTTGAGCAATCAGCAAACAGAGAAATAACGGTTTGCTCAGCCGCCCACGCCAGCATCGAGAGGAAAATACTGCACGAGTCTGGATACACTCCAGATCGAATATATATGTTTATATATAGGTTAGGGCATAGCACTGTGTCACATCTAACATTTCGATTCAGTTCTGAAGCATCTCTGGTGGCTCCACTCATATTTCCCACTAGCATTCGGTATTTAATTTCACGGTGCACTGCGCCGAGCAAACAATGCCCACATATGGGGCCAGGGTCCAGAGCGTATTCCCAAAACTCTGGCCGGGACTGGCCCGCTGGCTGGCCGGCCAGCGTCTGGGCGGCTATAAAAAGTGAAGTTGCTCTGCAGCCACTTTCAGTTTCTAGGAGCAGAACACAGCGGTCGCTGCATCAAAGCGCCCGACGCGAGGCACAGGCAGAAATTGGAACAGCCAGTCCGATCGAGGCAGGCCAGAGGCAACAACGGCAACAACAACAACAGCAACTGCAACCAAGCTGCAGACAGCATGAGACTCACGCTCGCCTGGCTCTGGGTCTGCTTGGCGATTTATTGTAGCGGAGGCTTTGCCAACAACGGCCAAGGCAATGTGGTCTTATCTTTGCCACCATCGCTTATCGCGGCTACGGAGGTGGTGGCCTTGAGACAGCTGCAACAGCAGCAGCAGCAGCGGGAGCAACAGCAACAGCAAATGCTGCACGAGCAAGAGCGCTGGAAAAAGGATGCACGCGTCCTGTTTGACGGGGGCATCGATCCATCGGCAGATATGGTGCACAGTAAGGAGCCGGCATCCGCGGCTGGCAAACACATTTCGCCCTACAACCACGACCTGGAAGTGGAGCAGCAGCCACAGCCGCAGCCGACGGATTTTAATCGAAAAGCACTGAGCGAGGCTTATGATTTAGAGGCACGACAGCAATCAGTGCCGCAGGAAATTGCAACGCAGCATGGCCATGGCCATGGCCGTGCCACGCCCACGTTGCAGAATTTCTGGGCCAGGCACTGTCTGGCCGCCAACAATTGTCCACGCGAATACAATCGCGCTCTGGTGGCAGCCAGGTGAGTGAGCAGGATGTGTCCCTGTCTTCCTGGGTGGCAATCAGTCGAAGCCCAACGGGTCCAAGGTGACCTCAGAAAGTGTCCAAAAAGCAAGCAACGAACTTTCTCGAATCGGTTCATGTCGTCGTTAAGCCAATTAAAGGCGGTCTCCAATTTATCAAGTGTTCCAGCTCTAAAGTTGAGCTCGAGCTCGGGTCAAGCCTGGGCGCCAGGTTTTTAATCGCAATGCCAAAAGTCAACAATAAGAGCAACAAATCGTCGACAATTTGGCTGTCGGCCGAAAACACGCAAAACCAATTAATGGGCGTGAAAAAATCAGTTCGACGACGGCGAAGTTTTGTTTCTGCCACGCCGCATCGTGTATGCATATGTTGATTTATTTTATAAATTTTTCGCGAAATAACAACTGTCAGCAAATTCATTGGCCCCAAAACGAAACGAAACGAAACGAAATGAAACGAAAACAAAGCGAAACATTGCAACATGCATTAAGTTTCACTTTTCATTTCAGCTTAAAAGCCGAAAGGGACTCCGCGCCCCTGGCCATCCTGTGGCAAGTGAGAGAATCGGTGTCTGCCCCTGAAATTTTATTGCGGCTATAATAATTATTCTTATTTTGAATACCCTATACTCAGTCAGAATAATATTTATTTTATTTTAATATTTTAATTTATATTTATATTTATATTTATATTTGTATTTATATTTATATTTATATTTATATTTATTTTTATATTTATATTTATATTTATATTTATATTTATATTTATATTTATATTTATATTTATAT
>NW_022045919.1:442837-503443 GCF_001654015.2 Drosophila navojoa
TATTTATATTTATATTTATATTTATATTTATATTTATATTTATATTTATATTTTTTTATTCTTATTTTTTTTTTTATTTTTATGTTTGCTCATTGCCTGTAATTTTATAGGGTATAGCGCATAGTCGTACATCTTGAGCATCTCTTAAATATAGTTTTGAATTGTACGAGCACCGCGTTGAAAAATGATTGGTCTTGGGCGCTACTATTAAATTGCAATTAATCATTTCATGAGTTTTCTTCATTTGTGTGTTTTTGTTGATTTGTTAAATGCGTCGATTAATTGGCCTTAAGCCCGCATAACTTTCAGTTGTTTCAGTGCCTTTAATTTGTAATTTTACACAGCAATTTATAAAGGGGAATCGCCTATTGATCGGATGAGCATTGGATGGGACATGACAGCAAGATTAACACAGAGCCCATAGTCGATTCTGCATAGCATTTTGGGCGGGGAAAAGTTGGAGGTCTATTGGTAGCTTTTCTGGGTCAGCTGCCCGAGTGGCTGTCATTGTTGAAGGCAGCCCACGTACACAAACATGTTCATCAATTTACGACGAGCACTGTGTATGTGCGAGGAAAAAGAGAAAACCCAGCGAGAGACGTGCGCGTGTGTAATTGAAACCTGAGCAACCCACGCTCTATTAAAAGAAAAATGTTTTCTGAGATGATGCACAATGACGATCCTTAAACTGACATCGGGCTACAAATGATGCCTCATTAATCTTAACACACACACATACATCTTAGTTATGCTGAGATTATAGGGCTAACTGAAACAATTTCACACCTTCAACAGAACCAGAGAAGCCGTGTCGCGCATGCGACAGCAGCTGGACAAAATGAAAGATTCGGGCAACGAAGACGATCTGGATGAGTCCTTAGAAATGGACGACAACGACTACTATGACATAGATGACAGCAATGAAGGGCTTAATGCGAGGGACAGCAGCAACGAGGTCTTCATGCTGCTCACTGGCGAACAGGATTTGGCCAAGTTTCTGCACTGGGCCATGCAGCTGCTCTACCCATCGCAGTTCCCGGCTGAGGGCCAGGGCGGCAGTGCAGCCGAGTTCTATCATCCGGGCATGTACATATGGAAAAAGTATAATTTATCGGGCCACTTGGAGCCGCCGCTGATTGTCGAGGAGCCACACTATGTGCTGGTGCGGCGCGAGAAGCAGAATCAGAAGGAGAACTACCCACTGGGCGGTGAGCATGCATAAATCATAATTCCCTGGGCGTAACGAGTATCAGGGTGTTGAAATTACAAAAGGACCAGCCTTTAGCTCGGTTACTCACTTGAGTTCTATTCTTGTGTCGTTTAATTTTAAATGCATGGGGCCCTCATGGCCTTAATAACAACTTGTCTGGCACGCACCTCTCTCTCCCTCTCGCTCTCTCTCTTTCCCTCTCACCCATACTCTTTTCGTTGCCTTCCCTTTTCTTTCTCGCAGATAATCTAAGGCCAAAGGACGATCCATTTATACCACCGCGAGGCCGCAAGCACACCACACCCGACCTGGAGGAGCTATTGAATCGATACGAGCCATTTGTGCCGAATCGCGGCAAGCGCGACCGCGTCAAAGATCTGTTCAAGTATGACGATCTATTTTATCCGAATCGCGGCAAAAAGCAACGCGATCTCTTCAAACCGGACGATCCCTTCTTTTCGCATCGCGGCAAAAAACTGAAGCTGAGCGATCTTTACAACGTCGACGATCCATTCTTTCCGAATCGCGGCAAACGGCAATTGACGGCAAAGCAGACTCAGTTGCCACCGAGCAAATGGGGAAGACTGCAGAGAACATGGCAGTCGGACAGTGACAACGACAACAGCAACAGCAACAGCAAAGGCGAAGGCGACAACTGGCCTCAAAGAATGCCAACGCATGAAATTAATGGTAACGATCAATCAGTCAAGACATCAATGTCAGCCGACGACGCAGCCCTAGTGCAGCAACAATTGCCGCTGCCCGCTAATAGATTGCAGTCGACAAGATCAATGTCAGCCTATTTACAACAGCTGCAGCAGCAGCAGCAGCAGCAGCAGGAGCCAGTGCGCTTCATTGTCAATCCGGGCATGCGCCAGCAGCAGCAGCAGGTGAAAACATCCTGGCCAGCTAGAAGCCATCAGCGCTGGAGGCGATCTGCGCACAATGCCCACTAGACACAATTAACGCTCAACGATAGTCCCAGCAGCCATGGCTCTGACATTGACACTGATTATGGTCAATTGGACATGTAAATGGCGATCGTTTAGCTATATACAGACAGATATATATATATACATATATATAGTAATGCGCACTTTTTGGCCAACATCCTTTGGGCACTCGCGTCTCGATTTCTCCCTCTAGTGCATCTAGGTTTCGTAAGAGTGTATAAAGCTAATCAAAAATATACATATACACATACATATATAGTTGGCTTGCAATTGATTTTGTGTAAATTGAAGTAATCGAAGGTTAAATGGCCCCAATGCTCGCTGCTGGCTGCCACTCGCCCTTGGGGCCTTTCTAGAATTGCTGCTGCGAAGGTCTGTGCCCTTGTGGCAGCCTCTAGAGTCTCTCTGGAGGCCTCTCGGGGGCATCGATGTTGTGTATTTCGTTTTCCTTTTTTAATTGTATTCATTGGCTAATTTATCGGTAAATGTAATCAGCATTGTGCTAGCTATTCAGCCTTTGACTTCGTCGCAGACTTCCCAATGCAGTCGCAGACTCCACACAGCTGCAGCATGGCGACGCGGGCGTGGCACGCAGCTGCTGATGCCGATGTCGATGCCGATGCCAAGGCAGCGATAGGTCTGACGCTCAGATATGCAGCCAGATAGAACCCACAAACACAAATGCAGACCAGCAATGACAGCAATAGCAACAGCCACAACAAAGCTGTGGCCGCTAAGGTCAGACTGCTGCCCGCTGCTTGTAATCCCCAAAACGCACATCAATCAAACGGCTCTAGCTTCAGCTTATTAGCAAGCATTGAACCTTAAAAATATCAGTTAGTCAGTCAGCCAGTCTGTTGCCGGCTGACGTTCAGAGGAAAACCAAATAAGTTTTAAGCTTCCGTTACAACAGCAACTGAATTTTTCCACTTCAACAAATTTCTGACATTGACATTGACCAGTCGGCTGCTGACTGCCTTCCAAATCGACAACAGCGTCAAAATATTTGGAGAGACGCAAAGTCTGCTGGTCAGAGCAGGCCAGGCCAGGCCAGGCCAAGCCAAGCCAAGCCAACATGGCTTAGCTCAGTGCAGGCCAAGTCAGGCCAGGCCAGGCCAGCTCTTTGTTTTGTATAAATGACCATTGAAGGTCATAGCAACCAAAAACAAATTGGTTAAATAATACTCACAATAAACACTCACACACACACACACACACACATACACAACTCTTAAGCAGATGCGCGTCTACGTTGAATTTCGGGTTTTTTTTGGTAGCTTGATGTTTGCGATCAGTCCAAAAACATATGAAGATCATTGTAATTTCAATGGCACTTCAGTCTGGGGGCAACCACCACAGCTGAACCCAGCGCGGAGTTTGTCTAGAAAAATGAGTGCAGCATTTGCGGCTCTGCTGCTGTGGGCACTCAACTGGGCAATGACACTTCGAGTGATCCGACGATGTGGTCAAGCGTGTGTCTCACGTGCAGCTGTACCGACGCAATGCATAGACCGAAGACCGAAGTATTTAATGAGATCTGACTGGGAAGCTTTCAGAGTTAGTGGCCATGAGTTCAGCATTTTATTTTGAGGGATTTACGTCATTCTTAAATGGAATATTGATGGGGATTGCATTGGAATAAGAGTATGTCAAAGATGTGTAAGATAATAGTCAAAGCAGTTGATATGTTTAGGCTTATATAAACATATATTGGTGAGTATATCGATCGTAGCTCTTAAGCTAAATTAGTAATGTTAGGCTTTTCAATGCAGATAAGAACAAGGAAATTGAGTTCACGGTTCGGATAACCGGATTCTACTGTATATCATTTATAAATATAGACTGTATATACATAGGTATACGTACGTATATACGTATATAGAGTGGTATGAGTGAAGGAAGCTTTTCCGGATAACTTAATCTTTTGTTTCCAGTCCGATTTGACGGTTCCAGAATTTTTTAATGTGGTCTATTGAAGTCGATCACTTTCATTAAAAATGTAGATAGAACCTTGAGTTCTGAAGTACAAGCGAATTTGACGCCCTAAGTTCTAACAACAGTGATCGAACATGTCATCAAAAAGAATCGTATAGTCGTAAATTCTAGCTTAGGCCTGAATATATTCTAATGGATTAAATAAACAAATTTCCAAAAAACAAAAACATGCAGCAACAGAAAAAGAATTCTTGCCCCGCCCTGTATATATACAGAGTCCCACTTATGCAACTGACACGGGCAGCTTTATCTTGTAGCACTTTTCCAAGATTTATGACACTGCGCATATTTGTTCCGAGTTTCAAATAATCAAATATTATTGTTTGTTTCTGAAGCAGCTTCAGCAAAAGTGTCATGCGAGAAGAGTGAACAAATAAAACTGCGAATCATGTTGAGGAAGCGTCTTTAACGCTGCTGCCAACTTTCAAACGGATATCACAACAGCGTTGACTACTTTGTGTCACTTGGGCTTGACATTTGCCAAAGCAGCCAGCAGATAGACAAAGAGAAGAAAAGAAAAGAAACGAAAAGAAGCCCAGGTTGTCTGATGGCTGGCCAAAAAGAAAGTCAGTGTCCAGCTGAAAGCTATCCATGGACACATGGTGCAGTAGCAAACGTCCAGTCGACTTGAGTCCAGCCTCAGCAAATTGGCTCAATTTTGTGGCAATGGTTTTTTGTTGCCACAGATTTGCTTGTCGGAAAATATCAACGCATTGTCAGCGGTGCTGGAATGAGCCAAATGCTGTTGACAACACGTCAGGCACAGGTTCGAGGCGAGGGTGAGGCAATTGTGTGCACGGCAGCAACATGCAACCAGCAACCAGCAGCCAGCAACTGCAACTGTAACCCGAGCAGCATGAGTAGCTGGCAATATTTGACAGCAGCTTAATTGCCGTCCGCAATTATGATTGCTGCTGGTGAAATTGTAGAAGCTGCTGCTCACAGATAGTCGAACAGTTGGACAATTGGACGGATGGACGGCTCGAGAGTTGCTTCACTTTCATTTGATTTGTGGCAATGACAGCAGAGAGCAACATGTTGCTGTTGATTTTGTTGACTGTTTACTGTTGCTGTTGACTTGTTGTTGGTTTATTATTTGTATTTTCAGTTTTGGCTTCATTTGGCGCATTGCTGCGATTTCTGGTTTATTGTCTGCATTGGGGGACACGGCAGCAACTCCTGGTTGACAAAAATAGTAACGTGCACAGCGCTGGCACTGCCTTTTATTGCCATTTGTTTGCCATTTGCCCGTTTGGCTTAGCCGTTTGCCGTTTGCCGTTCGCCATTTGCCGTTTGCCGTTTGCTGTTGACGTTGACAAAAAAACGTCATTTGCAAATTGGGCAAAGACAACTTTCTCTAGGCAGCTGCGCAGACGCAGTTGCAGGCGCAAATTACCCAGCTCCAAGCTCCCAGCTTCCAGCTCCCAGCTCCAAGCTTCCAGCTCCCAGCTCCTAGCTCCCAGCCTCACCTAATGCCATTGCATAAAGTTATAGAGCCTCAGATAAGTTAAGGGTAAAGCCGTCGCCCACATTCATTAGCAGCATGCGCATAATTGGCTGATGCTTTGGAGGTTCACTGAACCACACTGACTCCAGCTGGGACAATCCCTAGGAGCTGGCTCGGCCAATCCCACAGTTTGAGGCTTTTGAGCTTTACGTCTCAATTTCGTTTTGCCACATTGTCAATATCTATAATTAAAATCGGCTGAGAACACACGCAACAGCATTTATTTTGTTGTTTTTGCCGGTGTTGTCGAAAGCTTATCAGATCTTTTCTTTGAGTGGCTAAAACGTTAGACGTTGAAGGCTTGATTGGGCTTATGGACTCGTCAGTCCGTTGACGAGAGTCAATTATGATTGGAGTGTGTTGGTAGTTAAATTATGGATTACGTGTGTGCGTATGTGTGTATGTGTGTGTGTGTGTAGCCGAAATGCAACACAAACACTAATTGATGCAGGAAGCGCAAAGCAAAACGAGTTGCCGCGCGCTTGTCATGTTGCATCTGTTTCATAAACAGCCTACCAGATTCGCTGCACGCTTCGCTGCTGCGGCCAAAATGGGTCAGGCAACGACAACGCAGACAAGCACAACAACAACAACGACAGCCGCCCCCACAAACGTATTTCATAACTAGGCAAATTAAGCCTAAGCCACGACTACAACAAGCGCCTAGCCGAGTCTTACGAGTAACGGCAATTTGGAGCTAAAGTGCTGCACTATTTGTCATAATAAACGCACAAGCGCTGCCTCACAAGCGCTGCCACGCGCGGGGGCAACAGCGAGGGCAGCGGCAGCGGCAGCGACAAAAGAAAGCGACTGACTCGTGTGGGCAGCACTGTGACACATTTTGTCATCATTAGCCACAGTTGCCGGCTAATAATTTCAATTTAGCCAAAAAATTAGCTGCATTGAGCTGAAATGTGAATGAAAAAAGCAACAAAAAAACAACATAAAATGAAGGTGTTTAAGCCTGGCTAGTACAGGCCAGGGCCAAAGTCAGACTCAGACCCAGAGCCACAGCCACAGACCCAGCCATTGCTCGTGTCATAAGCTGACAGCCCACGCCGGCTAAGCAACACACACAAGACACAACAACAGCAACGTATGCTACGCCCCTCAGGGCGTGGCTGGCCGGCCGGTCGATGGGTGTTGAGGTGATGACACTGATTATAAAATGTGCATAGATGGCGTGCAGCCGCCTAATGCCAATCAGAGACCGAAAAGAAATGCAGGCCGGACTAAGGCTGAATGGGTTTCTTACATAGGGAGGCAGGCAAACAAGCTGCAAGAAGAATAGATATTATCTATTATCTATTTTCGATTAGAGAGAAATTGGAGTACCTGCATTAAATGTAGATGTGGAAAACGATTTTAGTTTCATTAAACATAAAACAGATTTGTGAGCTTAAAAACCCTCTTTTGCCTCAAACATATTTCGTTAAATAATCATCATACATTTCTTTCATGAACGAAGCTGAAGGACTCAGAAGCTAATGCAAAATTTTGCATAAGATTAATTTTAATTGATTTTTTCTTAAGCCCGTAACTGAATATTTTATTTGTGAATGGAAAGTTTTTTATTTTATAATTTTTATATTTTATAATTTTTTATTCAATTTCATTTGCGTCTGGTTTTTGCTCATTATTTATGTTATTTAAAGAATTTGAAAATTTCATAAAATCTATTTATGTATTTATTTATTGTATTGAAAGTATTTATGCACCCTATTTATTAAATTCAAAGTATTCGAAAATCTAAAATATAAAGACTATTAACTGAAGCAGCTCTATTTGAGCACCAAGCGAGCATTGCTTAAAGACCAATCATAACATGATCAATGCTAAGCGCGCACGTTGCAAGGCAGAGGGATTAGGTGCTTAGTTAAATAAAGTTTCGAGCGAATGGAAGGCGTCGTTAGTGACCGTTAGGTGATGCACGCACAGCCCAGCATAGAACCAGCAGGCGCCTTTGGCTTTGACGAGCTCCACGAGCTGCGCAGCTCCACCATAAACGCAATGCTAATGAACAACGCGTGCGTACGCCGCTTCCGCTATGGGCAAAGAAGCAACTTGTCTCTGGACAAATTTCATGCGAAACAGTTATAAAAATAACTAAAGTTGCGGTCGGCCATTGACGTTGTCGATGACGTTGACGCTGCTTAGTCTTTGAGTTTGTAATATTGCGCTTTCCGGTACAGAAACATAAAATTTTATGTACACGACGCTGACAACGCTAACGACAACGACAACGACAACCACAGCGACAACGACGACGACTGAGCGTGCAACGCGTCGTATGCGTTACACATTACGAATCCGTCGCTGCTGCTGCTGCTGCTGGTGCTGTGCCTCAACTGTGTTTGGTTTAACACATTTTTCTGTCACGCAAAATAATCATTTGCAAAATCACGCGGCGTTGACAGTCCAGAGGCGGGGCAGACAGGAAGGGGCGCTGCTTAGGGAAATGTGTGTGGGGACAGCAACTGTCGCTCATCAAAACGAAATGAAACTAAATGTGGCCAACAAGTGACTAGAGACATGGCCCAAATTCAGTACAAGAATGATGCAATATGAAATCGCCTCACAGCAAATTAAAAAAGTCCAGCACTTACCTTAACGCGCTCCAAATAGTCCTGGAGTGCACCATAGGGATCATCGCCATCTTCATCGATCAGGTCGAGGCTGTGCGCCAGGTCCAGATTGTCCAAGGCGGCCAATTTGAGTTCGGCCTTATCGCTGAATTGCAGCTTATGATGTTGCTGTGGTGCAGCAACAGCTGCCGCTGCCGCTGCCGATGTGGTGCCCGAAGTGTTGGCGGCGGGTGCAGCACGGCTTAAGAATTTCTTATCAGCTGTCATGGTGTTGGCTGCCACTGCTCCTGCAGCATTGCTTCCGTATTGGCGAGTGCGCGGCATAGTTGCACAACCGGTGCTTAAAACGCTTGCAGCTGGCGCAGGAGTGGCAGATGAAGTTGCTGCTGTTGCTTTAGCAGTGGCTATAGATGTGGATGTGGATGTGGCAGTGGATGTGGCTGCATCATCAACGTCCTCGTCGGCCGCTACATCACTTAATCCCGATTTGTAGCGCGTCGTGTCAGTTGCGATAGTCGCGCAGGAGACTGACGTGTTGGCTGCCGCTGCCGCTGCTGCTGCTGCTGTTGCCGGCGGCGTTGTGTTGCCGTTGATAAGCGTTTGATGTTGTTTCTGCTGACTGTTGCCGTTGTTGTTGCTGCTGCTGCTGCTGCTGCTGTTGTTCCTGGTGCTGTGGCTGTGGCTGCCACTGCTAATTGCACTTTTCACATCGCTTGTCATGTTGTTTTGATTTGTATTGCACTGAATTTTGCTAAATTTCTTGCCGCTGTCATGTTGCCGAGCCACGTTGACTCCACTCTGAGGTGGCTCTGAAAAAAATAGAGTGAGAAAGAGACAGAGAGAGAGGGAGGTGAGACAGTGTTTAATTTTAGCGATAATTCTTCAGCGAGTCATATAAAGTTGTCATTGCTGCCAACACACACACAAACACACACTCACACACACATACATGCAGCTGTTGCAATTATTGTTGCCGCAACATGTTGATCGTACTTTGCAGCCGTTCGCAACAAATGGCGCGCCCAGAAAACACATTTTCATAATCTTTTTTACAGTAAATGAAAAATTGCGCCAAATGTGCAAAAGACGCCAAAATGCGGCAAAAGTCGCGGCTGCCACATGTGGCAAGCATCGGCGTGCCGCTTAAGCCAAATCCGCGAAAATTTCTGCGCTAATCGCCTCAAATTGTCCGCCGAATGTGCACCATTTAAATTGTCATAAATTTTCGCAACATGCCCAGCACATGTGTGTGTCTGTGTGTGTGTGTGTGTTTGTGTGTGTCGACTTCAGTTTTTCCAATTTCTGCCATTTGTCTGTCTGTCCATGTGTGTGTGCAAATGCTTTAATTAATTTTTCGATGGCGAGCAAATGGCAACCAATTATTTACATATTCGATAATATTGCTCGCACCACTCGGAGCTTATCCATGCCCTCGATTGTTCGCAAAATATTTATCTTAAGCTCTGTTTGCTCTGCTCGCAGCCGCACCCAGCAAAAATACTGGGACTGGATACAGTTCTTACAGAGCAGCAGCGAAACACGAGTGTCTCAGGCGGAGACACATGTGCTCACATAGAGAATTCAAATGGAATTAAATTAAATTCAAAAATAATTTTCATTTTTATATGCTAAATGCTATAAGCATGGTATAACAATAATTATAAATAGAACTTTCAAGGCAGAAAACGAGCTAAAGATAACATAATTCTAAATGTGTTGAGTAGAAAAAAATAAATAATAAAACTACGTGTGCTGAATTTAGAGATAATATAACCTTTGCTATAATAATACAACAAAAGTTTATCACAAATAAATAATAAATTACATATGCTTAAATATATCCCAGATTTTAAATTTGATTTATAAATATACAACCCTTTTTATAGTTCTTGGAATAATTTAAATATGAAAACCCTAAATACATACGCAACAACACGTCAAAAGCAATTTGTATGCCATACGCATCGGATTCTAATTTCTTTGAGAAAGTTTCGCTCACTTTTAAGTTCCTTATAATATAAAGATCTGTCCGATATAGAGTTGGAAATAATCTGTAAATGTGTTAACAATTAAAGAAACCCATAAAAAATAAAAGAACTCCTGCTTTATATAAATAAATAAAAAAAATACATTCCAACCTTTTATGAAGACTCTCTAGAGTCAAAAGCTCTATTAAAATTCTAGCAAATTCTAAAAGTCAATCTCACACTAACTTAAGAAGTGAAGCTGAAGTGAAGCCCTAACTTTCAAGTAAATGCCTCATCAAAAAAAAAAAAAAAAAAAAAAAAAAATCGATGTATGTATATACAAAACTTTCTTTAAATCAACATAGCTCACTTGCACTACTTTTTCTTTACATATATTTAGCAACTATTCTAGCTATGTACAGCATGCAGTCTAGGCAGCTCTATATACACACACACACATACATATGTATGTGGATATTGTGGCAATAGTACGAGCTTATCCATTTCATTGTAATACTTCTCTCTCTTTCTCTCTCCCATCGTCTCTCTAGGCACATTTGCTCTACGTGTAGCCCACATGGGTATGCAAATGGGCAAAGGTATCGCCATAAATCGCATTTCAATTCGCATAGGGGCAAAACGTCTGAAGATCAAGTGAACTTTGTTTGTTGGCGTTCGTCAGTTGTTGTTGTTGTCGTTGTTGTTGTCGCCAGCCCCCAATCGAATGCTTCAAGAGAACTCAGGAGGCGATCGACTGGAATGTACTTGTGTACTGACTGTGCGTGTGTGTGTGTGTGTAAGTGAAACGGTTAAGTATTTTTGTTGTTGATTTTAAAGGTTTGATTTTATTTTTGTTTTTATTGCGCATGCGTGCGTTCGATTGGGTTTCTTGATTAAAATGTCGCCGCCACCGTCGCGACTTGGCGACAACAACAACAACAACTACAACTATAGGTAACCGGCAGGCTCAATCTTTGGCTTGGCTGAGCTCTTGGCTGCTGCTGCTGCTGCTGCTGGTCAGCGCTTGGCATTTAAAAATTCTGAATCGCATGCGTTACACAACGACAACGGCAACAACAACAACAACAACAACGACAACGACAACAACAACGACCCGTGGCGAGCTCGTAAATCAGCAACGCAAACGAGTCAGTCAGCCAGGCTGAAGACAGCGACAGTTTGGCTACATTTTATGGGGGTCTGGGCTCTGCCAGCTCAGAGTCAGCTGAAAAGCGTCCACCAATTGATCGTCTTGCGGCGATTGGCAGGCCGCCAGCTCGGCCGGAGCGCAGGCCCACACTGGGCTGCACTTTTCTTCTGCCGTTTTGGCAATATTTCAATTGTGCAACGCTAACGGTACTTTTTGCCATGTGGCATGTGTGACAGTGTGTGTGTGTCTGTGTCTGTGTGTGGGAGGCGCGTTGAAAGTTCATGGGAGGTCTTCCCAGTCACAGTCGCAGGGGCAGTCACAATCGCAGTCACAGCTCCAGTCAGAGAGCAGCCCTCCATATATGTATTGGCGCAGTTGGCCAATTTCTGGCTTTCTCGCTTGCTGTGCGGCATTTAATTAGCACAACTCAACGAACGGAAATAACTGTAGCGGCCTTTGTTCTACTGGCCGTGCTGCCATTAACAATTTTTGTGTCTATATGTATGTATGTATGTATGTATGTATGCATAGGCAAACAAAAGGCAACGGCGAGAAAATGAAATATATTTGTACTTATTTGCTTATTGACTTAAAATAAAATTGTTTGCTGGGTGTGTCTACGCTAAATGGCCACTGTCCGCCGTACATTGTTCATAGCTGGGCGTGTGTGGTTGACTTATTGTTGTTGTTTTCATTTATTTTGTTTGGTTTTGTTTTTATTGCTGATTGATTCTGTGTGCCTGAGGTCACTTGATCGTGATTAATTGCTCAGTGCGAGAGGCGCCTGAAGCGGCAGGGGCTAAACGGGCGAGCGAGGGTCTATCGAGAGATGACTCAAAGCAAATGCAGCTAATGGAGGCCTACCTCAATGCACTTAACAACAACTCTGGCCCGAGTACAGCTGTTAAGTGGGGTGTACAAAGAGTAGCAGTGCGAAAACAAAAAGCAAATAAATAAAGAAATAAAGTAAATAAACGTGAGCACAGCTGCCCAAGAGTCAGGTGAGCTGAGGTGCCCAATGCATTGGGCAGGCTGTCCATTACGATGATGATTACCAATGCCTGAGCGGCTCCAAATGAAAGCCGCTCATTCTGTGTGAGGCTGACGTGCGCGTTCGCTTAGGACAACGCCAGCGTCATTGCGATGATCAGCAGATTGGCGCCTTAAGCCGTCACACGTCAGAGACCGAGGCAGAGCCAGAGTCAGAGTCAGAATCAGTGTCAGCGTCAGCTGGGCTAAGGGCAAGAACTGAGCTTAACTTGGCTGGAGATCGAGCCGGCTTTCAAGCCTCATTTGCCTATCAAAGTGATATAATATGCGTTCATGACGTCGAACGTGCTGTACGTGTTTCCTGCGTGTCTCTGCGAAATTGCCAACTGCCAATTGGCGGCGGGCGGCAGCGCGCCCAAGGCAATGGGCTTTAAGGGGCGTGCCAGTCGACAATTGGTGACAAAGCCCAAATGCGAGGAGTGCTTATGTATTTTCTCTTCTTTTCCTCAAAGGTGCATATGCACGTGCGTCAGTCAGTCAGTCAGGCAACTGCACCCAGCTAGACGATTATCATTTTTTTATGCAACGCGACGCATTTACGACATTTCCAATCGCCGCACAAATGCAGACGCACTAATAAAATAATAAAAAATATTTTTTCTTTTATTATTTTCAAGTGATTTTTCATGAAAAGTTTTTATGCGGCTTTAAGTGACTTTTTATTAAGCATTGCTGCATTTAATTGACTTGTAATAGAGTCGACTTTATGTGCGTCTCTCTCTCTCTCTCTCGCTCTCTTTCTCTTTCTGTGTGTTATGCAAAAGGTGTGTCTATGTGAGTGTGTCAGGCTAACGGAAATCCAAAGCTCAACGTCATGCATAATTCATGACAAAATTGCAGTCAATTTCTTTTGATTTTTTAATGTAAATAAAAGGCAAATAAATGCTGAGGAAATAATATGTGCACGCCCTTCCCAGCTGGCTGGCATTTCGGATTTGTCATTTGCGAATGTTTACTGTCTGCTTGAGTGCTTACCTAAATTTTCAGCAAATGCCGAGCCTTGGCGAGTGACTAACTAAGCTGATTATCACTAAATTATACTTAATTGGTCGCATTTAGCATTTGAAGTAATTGTTCTGCCTGTGATTCAGATGCCAGAGCTGCAGTATCTGATCTTTAATTAATATGATATGGAACGCATTTAGCGCTGTGTTCAATAACAGGAAATGACTGGACAATGAGCTGGCTGACCTTCGTTGTGTTGCCCCTAGGGACACGACATGCGAGAAGGAAAGATAGAGGGAGAGAGAGACTATGGGCGTAAGCTTTGGGATTTGCCATGGTTAGTCTATCCCTCTCTCTCTCTCTCTCTCTGCCTTCTGACCGCTGAGCGCACAAATCAATTAATAACTTATTGTTAGCTATTAACTAGCCTAATGACTGTGTGCTCAGCCTGTGGCCGATTTTCCCACAGCAACAACATTTCCGCCCAGGCACTGGCGACAGTGCCAAAGCTGATTAAGCGCGAGCGAGCGAAAAAAAAAACACCAAACAAAATAAAATAAAAGAAAAACTTACCATTTCCTGCCGCATAGGCGGCGATGCGCTCCCTAACCGAACGTCTGGGCTCGTCGTTGTTGTTGCTGTTGTTGTTGTTGTTGTTGTTGGTGCTGCTGCTGTTAATGTTGCAGCTGTTCGGTTGCAGCATATGCGTCGCAGTCGCCTGCGTTGAGTCATGGCTAGGACTACGCTTCACCATTGTTGTTTTGATCACAGTCTTAAGGCGGCTGGGCGTGGTCGGACGTGCAGCTAGGCTGGGCTTAGGTGTTGTTGTTGGCGGCAATGTTGCTGTTGCTGTCGCTGTCGCCGTCGCTGTTGCAGTTGCTGTCAATGTTGCTTTATCGCTGCACAGCACTTCTGTGGCAGCACCCACAAACTCTTCTGCTGTTGCTGTTGCTGTTGCTGCTGCTGATGTTGGCAGTGTCAACCCACACTCGCTGGCTGTGGCCGTTGCTGCCACGTTCGTTGTTGTTGCTGCTGTCGTAATTGTCATTTTATTCTGCGACGACTTCGGTGAATCAATTTTCGAGTTTTTGTTTTTGTTGTTCGTTTGGGGCACGGCGTCGTCGGGTAATTTACAATAATTACAGCGCGGCTTATTGTAGCCGTTGCTGTTTGTTGTGTTGCTTAGTGTATTTTCCTTATTGCTAAGTTGCAGTTGTTGTTGCTGTTGCTGTTGCGTTTGCTGTTGCTGTTGCTGCTGTTGTTGCTGTTCCAAGCTATTGCTAAGTCTTTGGGTTGGTTGTTGCTGTTGCTGCTGCTCATTGCCACTCTGCTGGCCGTTTGTGAATTGCTGTTGCTGCTGCTAGTTCGCTGCTACGCTTGTTGTTGCTGCTGCTGCTGTTGCTGTTGCTGGTGTCGCCTTTGTAGTCCTGCCGCCATTGTTCGGGCACATTTCGTTGATTCATTAATATCAGCGCCACATTTCCGTCGTGGTCGCTGTTGCTTTTGCCAGAGATCTCAGCGATATCATTTGCCTCATCATCATAATCATTGCAATCGTAATCACTGTCGCAATCTTCGTCGCGTCGCTTATTGCTACTGCTACTGTTGCCGATGCCGTTGCCGTTGTTGCTGCGGCTGGCACGTGGCACATCATCAATATACGTAAAATCGCTATCAACGAATATATTTCTAGCATGCAGCGTGTTCGCCGTCGACTTGAGCTTGGGCTGCTTCAGAGTGTAGCGCCTGCGCTGTGGGCAACAACAGAACTTGATGATGGTGCGCGGCGATGTTGGCGATAGGCCGGGCAATGTTGGCGTCGGCGGCGTTGCGATGTCAGCCCATTTCTCGATCAATGCCAGCTCGCGAGCATTGGACATTGTCGTACAGCCATGGAGTATGATTCTGCAGGGAAGACAGAAGAGGAAAACTTTAAATTAATTGCAAAAACCAATAACACGCGAGTGAGAGAGAGAGAGAGAGAGAGAGAGCGAGAACGACAAGGGGCTAAAACAGGGCGCACCAAAAATCAATTAACCACATTTCTCAACGCATCTCAGCTTTTCACCAGAGTTTCCTCATTCCTGCGCCGGCGCTCTCTGCCTTCGCTGAAAGCCGATTCGCTGCGCACATCAGCCTGGCACAGCAGCGCCATCTGTGTGTCATAGCAGCAGTCGCCACGTCTAGACGACAGCAACAGCAGCAGCAGCAGCAACTGTTGCTGTTGCTGTGGCTGTGGCTGCTGCTGCTGCTGTTCCTGTTGGCAGCGGCAATGCCAACATGTTTTAATTGCAAACTGCTTTTTGCGCAACACTTTCGAATGCGGCTTAGAAGTGACCGCCAAATATGTTGCCAGTCCGCAGCAGGCAGTTGGCAGTCAAGAGTGGGGAGTTGCCGGGCAGCAGCAGCAGCAGTTCGGCCACATGTCGATGCATGATTAACTGCCCCGTTAAACTGCCGGTGGCAGCGGCCTGCATCCATTTAATTGCATTCGCTGCGCTGCACAGGCAGCAGCAGCAGCAGCAGCAGTGAAGTATTTGCCCAGAGGGCAGTCAACAGCAGGTAGCAGTGGCAGTGGGCAATGCCATACACCGCCCACCGCCCACCGCGGCTGCCACGCCTGATGCGAGGTTCGAGTCTTGGCTAGCTAGACTACCCTTGGGGTTGACGCTGACCTTTTGTGCCGCGCCGAAAGCTTTTGTGAAAGTGCCTCAGCGCTCAGCAGTTCCTTTCACCAGCGGCTCTTGGCCGTGTTTGGTCCGGCTGTCCGGTCCGGGTCCGTGTGTCCCGGTCTGTGGGGCACGCCTCTTGTCAAATGCTTGACAAATTAATTTCAATTGTTTAATGCACTCGGCTTATCTTTCACTTTATCGATTGCCGAGCGACAGCGAAAATAAATTAACAATAAATAATTTTAATTATTTCATGAAGATGTCAAATTACACACACCCACGCAACGGGGCGAAAGCCTAAAAGCCAAGCACCGCCGCACAGCTCACAACTGTTTGCCATGTGTGTGCCATACCCAGGGCGTACACCCACACCCGCACCCCCGCGTCAGCCCCAGCCATAGCCTCAGCTCCAGTCCCAGTCCCAGCGCCAACCCGTGCTGTTGTGCAGTGCTGCGATCTTTGCCACTAACTGGCGGCTATTTTGAGGCTTTGCACAGCTGCACAGCGCTCTTTGTATTTATTATTATTTTTCCTTTTTTTTTTTTATTTATTAAATTTTTGCCAAGGCTTTTAGCGCGCCTATGGGAATTTGGACAGCTCTAATAGGATTTTGTAAAGTCCGCTGAGCTCAGCCGTTGATGGCAAGCCGCACATGCATAGATTCACACACACACATGCACCCATCTCACACACACACACACACTTACACGCATTTCTATTGATATTCAATGAGCTTAGAGCCTGCAGTGAAACTTGAAATTTCGGCTGTTTGCTGTCTTATTGTGGGGCCCTATTTATAGCCAATGGGTCTCGTATTACATCAAAGTTGAGAAATTACAGATGAAGTTGCCAATGGGCGTGTCAACAGCAATTTGTCGATAAATATAAATATAGAAATATATAAATATATCGTAATAAATGTATTTATATAAAAATATATATTAGTTTAAATATATATTTTATATAGTGATTAAACAACAATTTGTCAATAAATATATTGTGTAATTTATATATTTACGGATATTAATACATAAAACAAAATGCATAAGCTTGTAAAAAATCAAAATTACTTATAAAAATTGTAATAAATTTAGTATTATATTATGTAAAAGTATTAATTATGTAATTTAATAATAATATTCACTTTTAATCAAATATAAAGTAAGAAACTTTAAAATTTATAAATAAAGAAATAAAATTATATATAAAAAAACTAACAAATATTTATATATCTCTAATCTTATTGACAATAAAATGATAATATAATTATATTAAAAAATTAAAAAAAAAAATAAAATTATATGTAATAAAATTAAATATATATATATATATTGTATCATTGTCATATGCAATTTTATTATAAATTAAATATTATAATTATATAATAACATACATATTTTTTATATTTATCCAGATTTTTTATACGTTTAGACTTTATATTTATTTCAATATTAATACGAATAGAGAACTGTGAATATGGAATCATTTTCTTTGTACCACGCACCTTCTATAAGCCCCATTTTAGGCTATCCACTCATAAGAAACATCGTAAAAAGTCAAAAGCATTAAAAACTGAAAGATATACACAAACAAAAACAACAACAACAAGAACAGCAGAAATGCGCTTGCTGCCTCCTTTGCCATATGCTTATGTTCAATAAATCCAAATGCGGCGTATAATCGTATGCTTATATATGATATTGTGATTTATGGCTCCAGGCTGCGATGTTGTTGTTGTTGCTCCTGCTGGAAATTAATATTGAAAAGCTACTAAATCCAGACTTACGCATAAATTAAAACCTAAGTAGGTTGACAGTTGTTGTTGTTGCTGCTGCTGCTGTTGCTTTTTGTACTATTTGTATGCACAGTAAGAATATGAGAAACACCAGCAGCAACAACAACAACAACAAAAACAACAAACATTGAGCACCCTTCTCGCATGCTTAACTCGTAATTTATGGCATCAGAGAGCTAAAAAACATTTTTGCACATTTTGCAATGCATTTCAATGCGTTTTCATTCGTTTGACATCGTAAATACTTATTTGTCAATGCACTTCGAGTGTATAGATATACATATGTATATAAATAAATGTGTATAAAAATACTCAACTACAAAATAGCACAAATAGCATGATTACATGCGCGCATGCGTGGCACGTATGTACCTCCAATGGGGTTGTTTATGAAGTCTAGACGCCAGATTTGGCATACATATAATTATCGCACTATGTGTGTAACAAACTGTGATACATACATATGTATGTATAAATATAACGGTAGCAAAGTTCTATGAACTCGCCCGGAGCAGAGCGCTGTCGGCTCTCTAGCTAATTGAGGAGCACTGCGAGTCGATGGCAGCCGCTTAATGTCAGCTAGTCCGTCACTTTGGCCGGGCCATCGATCAATCAAGCAATCAATAAGTCAATCATATGCATGAGCAGTCAACAAAGCGCATACAAATTGCCGCAATGTCCGCAGCTCTTATAAGTGCATTACATGCAGCAGCTTAAAGTTTCGCTTTTCTGATGCCAGACAGACGGGCAGAGAGTGAGAGTGAGGGGAATACATACACATGTGCACATACATACATATGTGTATATATTTGTGGGTACTTTCGTATATCTATTCGATAGATTTATAAACGCACATTCACATCGAAAAAGCTGTTGGCCAGAGGCGCATTGGCAGGCAATCAAAGCGACAGACATTAACGCTCCAACTGGCAACGACTCCACTCCACTCCACTCCACTCCAGGTTGGCCACGTACATGCCTGCATTGGCCCGTTAATGCTGCCCATTAACCTGTTGACCCCGGCTATTGGCTGGCTGCCTGCTGCATTGCGTGGCCAGCTGGTAATGACTCTCTTTTTATTGCTCTCTCTCTCTCTCTCTCCCTTTCTCTCTCTCTCCCTCTCTCTGGCTTAGCTGAAGTCCTCACGCAAAAATACGCAGAAGCCAAACGCTTTGCGGCCAGCAGCCATTTGCCATTTATAACATGTATTGGCCTAGTGCCGTGGCCTCCCATCAGCTCTACTCGAATTTGTTGCCAATTTGCAGTGCCACAAAGTTGGCAGTTATCTGCTTTGTTGTTTCGTTTACCTCTCTCTCTCTCTTGCTGGTAGTCGCCCAATTAATTTCCGCATTTCCCAGACAAACTTGGCAATTAATTTTGCAGTTTGCATATCTTCAACCTTGTTGCCTGACCTTTTGGCTCAAGTGATTCACGCCAACGCCATTCGCCATTCGAGATCGGACAGCACTGTACGTCAACATCAGCGACAGCATCATTTTGGCCTAACGAGAATGGCCAGGCTCTAAGTCGGCAATTAATCAAAGCGCCTTCAGCCAGGCCACAGACAAATCCTTTTGTATATACATATATCGTTTGTTGGCTCGCCAGCACTCGTGCTCGAATATGGCCAGGCCAACTGACAACGCAAATGGCCAAAATGACAGCGGGCCCGATCCGCGTCATGAGTCAGCCAATGGGCAACGGTAACATGAACATGCGTCGGCTTTTTGGGCGGCATTTCTTCGACCCAAACGCTCGAGCTCGCGCTGTTGCAGTCGCAGTCGCCTGACGGGCCCATGCCAAAGGCCACTGCGAGCGATGCCTGTTTATTGAAATTAACTTTGTTGCTCATTTCAAAGCCAGCAGTGCCAAGAGACAGCAGTTGGCCAGGGCAACGGATACGTGATGCACACGCAAATGCAATATGCATAATCTTAATGTGGTTTTTCCTAACTGCTCAATAGAACCAAAGAGGCAGACAGAGAGAGAGAGACAGAAAGAGAGAGAGAGAGCGAGTGGAAGAGAGGGAGAGAGCGGATGCTCAAACTTCAAATTAATATTCTTATAAAATATCTAGTAACTATAGTAAATATTGGCAATTGTTAACACTGAAGAGCATTGAGTAAAGAATTCAATTTTACAATATATTTAAAACATAGTCTAAATTAAATTCCTGATATAAATTACTAAAGATCTCAATTTGACTATAAATAATAAATTATAATTTACATTTATTATTTAAGACCTAAGATTTACATAAAAATGATTTGCATTCTCTATGTATACAATGTTTGCCAGGCCATTTCACTCAAGCTGGCTATCCTAGCAATTAATGAAGTATAATATCCATCAAATCTCTCGCTAATATACAAATACATACATATATAAAACATTAATCATAAATCTACATATGCATTTATTTATTATACAATATGATATACGGTCATTTGTCAAGTTGGATCAACTTTTGTAGCATGAAAACCCCTTTGATACATATTTTCTTTAACATTTTTTTATAGTTCTAAACAAATGAGAAATTACTTCTTAATTCTTATATAAAGTTAACCTTCAGTTAATCCGGTCCATATTCATTTTTATTTGAAATATTGCCATCCGCTGACATCCCTTGACAAAATTTAACTTTTCAGATTTCGTATTTCATTAATATTTCAAAGCAATATTTATTATATGATATGGCATATCGACCTCAGTCCAAATACAATAACTTAATTAATGTCCGTCAGCTGATTAAACAAGTCTGATTTAAGCCAACTGCTGACATATTGGCTATTGCCTATTGCCAGTGCTGTAGGCGACGCCTACGCCTGCGCTGGGGTCTGCGCCGGCGCCAGCCCAGCGGCGTATTGATTTCACGCTCTCACAGCCAGGGACAAGGACAAGGACGCCTTGTGCAAATACTTGATACAATACTCTCACAATTGACAGCATTAGTGTTGGCTCTTTGACGCGTTTCGATAGCCACTCAACGCGCACTGATTAGTGTTGGAGCCGGAGCTCACCTGCAGCTGTTTGAATTGCTGTTGGTTTTGTGAGGGGAGTTGGGGCTATGGCTGGGACAGTGTGGTGCGTGGTGCGTGGTTGGGTCTTTTGGCAAAGGCCAAGTTAATGAAAATATCATTACAATTTAGCCCAGAGCGTAACAATAAACTGTTGTCTACAGTTTAACGCTCACGTCTGCGCGTGTCCCACTCAGTTTATTGACTCATGAAATATGAGCACTTCTTAGGGTGTGTACGAGTTTATAGCGCACACGGGCTTAGGCTCAACCAGAGGCGAGTCTCTCTTTGAGTTTCGTGCCAAGCGCACATTACTCACCAAAGCTCACACCACACCAAGCACACATCGAGCAGCTCGAATTCTGCGCGTGCGCAGCAACGTTTGCCTCATCTCAGATGCGAGATCGGCTCTCGTCAAGATTAAGCGCAAAAGCTGTGCAATCGCTGAGCGGCTGCTGTCAATTTGACAAATGCTCAGCGCTCAGCGATTGTGACAGTTTTAGCGGATTCGTAATTAAGCATGCGCGCACATGCATAAACAGCATAAATATCCCGGCCAAAGCAAATACAAAGATTGCTGATTTTGGCCAAATGCAAACACTCGCAGCACTCCCGCTGCCGCTGCCGCTGTCATTGCCCCGATATTTCCACAGACTGTCAGGATGACAAATTGCGCACATCGAATGGGCTGCTTGCTAGCATGTCATTTGCGTTGCTGCTGCTGCTGCTGCTGCTAAAGGTAATTAAAATAATGCAGAAAAAGGTGTCAAGGACTCGCGACGTCAGCTGAATTTTAATTTCACATACAAACAGCGAACAGCAGTTGGCAGCTTGGCATTTACACATTTTCACGTATCGATATTACATGGCATCGATACTTTTTGCCCCACTGCATGCATATTGATCGCAATCAATAAATAAATATTATATATTGAGCCGTTGCGACTGCCAAAATAAGGCATAAATCAATCAGCTCGTACTCTTTGGCATGCAAAACTCAATTGACTAAAATTGAAAAGAGAAATGCGCCATAAATTGCCTCTAGTATAGAGCGCGGATCAGCTCAATCAAATGACAGAATATAGAACTTGGCTTACGTATACTCACAATTATGCAGACTCATATATACACATACATATGTATATATGCATGCATATATATAGTCATGTATATACGTTCACACTTATCAGCGCACTTAATCGGACTCTGGATCTGTCCGGACAAAAAGCAGTTCAAAGCATTTGCATAATTTACCTGTAAAGAAACAACGGAAACATAAATTATTTTTTATTTTTTTGGCAAAAACAAAATAATAAAATAAAACAAAAGTACTAGTTTTTTTATTATTATTATTATTTTTTTTTTAATTTTAAATATATATTTTTTAGCTTTAACTATAGCCACACCTTTTGCCATAAATTGTAGACATTTCGCTGTCACACACACACATACACACACACATGTAGTAATTAAATGCACTAAAAAATGATATAAAACTTTTGAATGCAAATGCAATCGGAATTCACGGACTGCGCGCGTCTCTCGAAGACGTGTGCACTGCCGGCAGCTCCATTGACAAATAAATTCGGAATTCGTTTTCCCCCAAAATAAAATAAATATACATATGTATAATGGACGCCCTGTGGGCTGCCCCAGAGCGAGCGGCAGCAAACATAACTCGACATTGGCTTCCTGCACAATGTGCAACATTTTGCTGCACGTCCGGATGTTTACAACAAAATAAACAACACACACACACACAGTCACAGAGACAGAGCTCGCCTTCTCATATCATTTCAGTTCAGTTCAATGCGCACTCAGCTCGCATCAAAATCGATCGATATGCAATGCATAAAACTTGTTACAGTTTCAATTTTGTTTACTTTGCCTGCGCTTTGTGCACTGATCAAAGTCACATGGAAATTTATATTATAACCCCGTTAACAAGTAGACATGTGTAGTAGTTGGGCCGGCATCCAATAATTGGGCGCAATCAATCAGTCGACAAACGAACGATCTGATCTGATCAGATCAATTCAAATTGGAATCGATGCAGCGTTAATCTGCCTCTTGACCCAGTTGACTCTTAGATCTATCGACTAATATCTATACATACATACATATATCTAACTGCACTGCGGCCACAGGTGAATGCACTCGAAGCAATTCGTGAACGTATTTTGTTATTTTGTTTGCTAATGAATTCCACAATGGCATCCCGACGATAGAGGGAAAGACAGAGAGAGAGAGAGAGAGACAGAGAGAGATCTGTTTGAAGAGCTTTGCTTATAATTGTTCTCTAAATGATTGGGCGAGGCCCTGCCGTCAGCGTCTGCGGTTGCGCCATGTGGCTTTTGGGTCGCCATAATGAGGTGCCAAAGGTAAATAAGCTGCACAAATATGACCAAACGATATTTTCCTACTCGTCTCAAATCTCCCCCAATCACCTGACATCTGCTGCAGCGTTCTTTAATGAGCTTTCGTCAATCACGCATGTTATGGAAATTCGAATTTGTTATTCCTATTGATGTTTAGTAAAATCAGACTTGAAATGGGTATGTTGAATATATATAGAGAGAAATAATTGTGAAATAAAAGTTGAGTTTCTGAAGAGAAAAAAATGCTATGTTATTTTCTTGAAGATAAATTTAAATAAAATATATTACAACTTAGTCTAATATCCATAAAGATGATAAATATATTTATAAAATATATAAGAACTTAGATAAACAGAAATATGTGGGGTATCTCTTGGTCTAATAACCATAAAGTGTTTGCTCTGTTTATTTTCATACAACTTTGCTTCATGCCTTAAACATAATACTTGTAACAATCCCATCAGAGCTCTACTCTAATTAGATTTTTAAGTGTTTTTCCAGCGCTTTTCTTGTCAAGCTTGAGCCTCAGTTTGTTTTCCCACTGCGGCTGCAGCTCAATCGTCGCCTCGTATGCACCATGCGAGAGGCGAAGACAAACACAGCTGTCGAGGCGACTGGAGCTAGCAATTGTTTAGAAATTTTGTGGCCCCAAAAATGAAAAAAAAAAAAAGAAGAGATATTTCAATAAATACTCGTTTACGAGCCGGCTGGGGCGCACCATTTGGCATGACTGCAAATTGGGAACGCATCAGTCGAAACTCAATTTGTTTGTTTTTTCTATTTCATTATTATTTTTGGTTTTGTTTTTTATTCTGCTTCGTCTTGGGCAAAAGCTCGAGCCGCTGATAGAATTGTAACAACTGTCGCCGCATAAATAAAGCAATTTTGATTTATGCTCCGTTCGGGATTATGAAATCGGCAAGAGAAGCAGTTGCTGAAGTTGCTGCAGTTGCTGCTGCAGTTGCAGAGTCAGAGTCGGAGTCAGAGCCACAGGCACAGGCACAGGCCAAGGAGAACGGGCGAAGCAACGAGTGGTTGCCGTGCCACACGGATTTGCATGTCTAGCGCCAATAATTCTAAGGTGTGCACTCCGATGATATTTGAAGTGGTTGGCGGTGCGCCGAGATGTCGACGTTTGATATGGCGCGAGGCAATACGACTAAAAGCAATCGCAATGGCAATCGCCAATCTCTGGCCCATCCATCGATGTAAATGTGCGTGGAATTGTAAGTTTATTTTTTCTTCTTCTTCAACTTTTTACTTCTTCTCTTTTTTTGCAATTAAAAGAAACCACAGCTGCAATCTGTGAGCATGGCTTTTGTGCATGTAAGCGGCGCTTTTCAAAACTTGTGCTGCTTATCAAGCAGCTTGTTGTTGTTGCTGTGATTGTTGTTATTGCAGATGCAAGAGGCGATTGGCGCGCCGGCACGCAAATAACCAACGCACGCCCAGTTTGAGTTGGCAGTCGAAGTTCCTGCAAGTGCAAATCTCTCTGAGTCATAGGCTGAGGTGCACAGCCCACAGACAAAAGCCTCATTACGCTTGCTCTCAGTCCCAGTCCGATCTGGATCGGGATCTGGATCTGGGCTCGTTTCAGTTTCTGCGTTGGCGTCCAGCACTCCTCTCTAAGTGATTGCAGGAGCAGGCCCCAGACAGACAGACCAACCACCAACCACCATCATCCTGAGCCTCGTCTTCAGCTATTTGCGTAAATTATTGTCAAATGCCCGGGCATGGTAAATCATAGATGTCAGACGGCTGATAGCCATCTCCTGAATTGGTTTTTACGCCGATTAAATTGTTTTTTTCTGGTAGTGAAATCAAAAGTTTCGTTGACCCACAAATTCACATGGGGTCTGCTCGAAATTTATTATTATTATTATATTTATTTTTTTCTTTTCGCCATGGCCTATTAAAATATAATACTTGCGAGTAGCCTGTGCCAGATTTTTGCAGATTTGTGCATCGGCTGCGCAGGCGCTGAGACAAAGCCCGAGAATATCGGAGCCAACTTTCTTATTAAGAATTATATATATGCGACCATAATGAAAAGCCATAAAAAATGATACTTATATGAGTGCAGCTACCCCTCGCACTCATTCGCCGCGGATGCACTTCGATTCCCAGTCGCAGCGAATTTGACCCAGAATCGGCAATATGGCAGTTGAAGTAATGCGGAAGTTCTTCTTACTGCTCCACAGCGGCCTGGTGGCGGAGTTATCTTTCGTTGCGTATAAATATATTTAATGACTCAATTTGTAATGAAAAATGCGCTGGGGTCTTAAGCCATCTTGTTTGCTCAGCGCCTGCATTTGGCACTCGTAAGCTCCACTTGCAGAGTTTGCCATAATTTTGCCTTAATTGCGGCGAGCTGAACTGAACTGAACCGAACCGAACCGAACTGGGACTCGCATGAATATTGACTCTCTGTTGGTCGTTTATACAAAGAATTTGCATTTCCACTTAATTTTACATAAATTGTGCAATTTAAGGCATCCAGTTGCATGCCCTCTTTTGTTCTTTGGGCTAAGGACTTCAGAGTCTACGAGACGTGAGACTAATTCTGTTGATCTACAGACGTTGAAATCACATGCTAAGATCCAAAACAGGTTCAAAACTCAATGTGGTCTGGCCTTTGTTTGCTTTAATCGTATACAATTTTTATTTGTCATACAACAAAATTCCCTTAATTGCGAATTGTGTTTGCTAACACGAGAGACAGAGAAAGACAGAGAGAGAGAGAGAGCGAAAACTCCAAGAGCCAGTTATGGCGACATTCTTTTCAGCTATTTTGACTGCTTTTATTTTTTTTTATGGCCAGAGCAAATGGCGAAAATAAAAACAGCAACGTGTCAATAGGCCACAGTGCATAAATTTTACTAATTAACATTTATTGTTTGCTGATAGTACAACAACAACAACACAGCAACAACTACAACAATTGACACAATATCGCCTAGCTATAAAATAGCATTCAATTTGCTTGCCATAAACTTTTATGATTTTGCGATTTCGATTTTGCTATTGAAAAATGGAACTCGTTGAAACTGACCCTGACAAATAATTTACAAAATATTTCAATAGCAACATATTTTGTGGAATAAAAAGCTTTTGTGTGCTGATAAGGAATACGTACGTACATATGTACATAATAAATAATGTTAAATATATATATATATGTGGGCAATTTATTTGATAGATGTTAGTATAGCATTAGTTGGAGGAACTATTAAATAGTATTAGATTCGAAAAGAGTGAAATAGAGCCGAGAAGGTTTGCGAAGACGATTCAATGACAGCTGCATAGGTTAGTTTTCTCGTGTTGTGAAATGCGAGTAAGGAACGAGGTATAAGAAGGCAGATAGAGATAGAGAGAGCGAGAGAGCTAGAAAAGAGGCGCAGCTATAAACCAAAAGCTGGGTCGGCACGCTCAGAGAAAAAAGATAAGACAAAAGTGTGTGTATAAATAAGCATAATAAATCAAAATAATAATATAAAATAATAAATATAAAATGGCCTCTAAATTGTCTACTGGGAATGTGCCAGAATAAACCCCATTGCATTAATAATATTATTCCTTTAATTATATAAGTTGAAGAAGATGCAGATGCTTGAAAATGGGCTTTTAAAGGGGCAAAAGTGGAAGCTGGAAAGAGGAACTCAGATGACCGTGCTCAACTAGCAAACTCTAGCTTTAAGTTACTGCAGGATAACTCAAGGTACGAGATGAAAGACAGCTTAAGAATGAGCAGGTTTTTTAGTCGATAAGTAGCAATACAGTTCGAAAACCCGTCCAAAGTGAGAATATGACTGACAACACATAGAGCATTCTAAACTACCTCAACGAAGTCAAATAAATAAATAAAATTGTGATTATTATTATAATTAAATAATAATAAAACATAAGTAAAATTATTAATTTTATTATTTTTATTATTAATCATTATTATTTTATTATCATCATTATTTATTATTGAGCTTATTAGTATTAGTAGATAATTTAGCTGAACTTCCAGGCTTAACTCTATCAAAGGCTGTTTACAACTTACAATTCCGATAGTTCTCAGTGTTATCCCATTCCAAGAAACAACTAATCATAATAATGAAGTACATTATTTAAACATCTAAAACTATAAAAACAAAACTAAAGAATTGTGCCCCGGAATTAGTTCAGCACATGGAATGTATAGCTGTGGCACTCGTTGATAAGAGACATGGACCATGCTCGACGTAATCAGCGCCCAATCATGCACCAGCAGCTCCAGCAGATGGATGCTGGCGACTGGTAATTAACCCAGTGCATTGTTGACCGTTTGTGCTCTATACAGACACAAAATGTTTTATAGTGCACACACAATTTAAAGTTATTTAGAGGCGGAGAGACGCCAGACGACCAAATTGATATGATGCAAATGCAGTGCGTCTTGTCTGCGTCTTTGTCTTTGTAGTGGTTATTATTATTATTATTGCTGCTGCTATTGTTGTTGTTGTTGTTGGTGCTGTAAACAAACTAATTAAAAGTGACACTGACAGCTGATGACAATTTACGCAGCTGCTGCTTCAAAGGGATACTGTGAGCTAAGCTCCATTGCGTTGAGTTTCTCCGCAAGAATTTCTGAAGTCTGGAGCAAAATGTGCCACAGACTCTCGCTTGGCCTGCCCTATGCCACATAATAAATGTCGCTGCATTGCGTTTGTTCAATTGAAATGTTGCACGCGTAATTGCGAAAAACTTCAGCTGCGCTTCAAAGCAGCAATAACAATCAACCAAGAAGCAACAGCAGCAACAGCAGACGACGCATTCAAATAGAAATGCAATTTAAAAGACGATCATTTAAATTAGCCACAACAGCGCGCTGCATACAAATTGATGATTGCCTCTGGTAAATGAGGCATTGGCAACATGTTGCCAACAGCTGTTGCAGCTGCCGCCAATGTTGCTGGCAACACATGTTGCACACGTTGAATCTAGCCAAGACTGCGTCTCGTCTCGTCTCTCATTGGCATGCATACCCCTCGATGCTGCATTTGTCATAGGGTATACACATGTGTGTGTGCGCGGCACATGCATGTGATATGGCAACAATCTGTGCAGCGACACACCTTAGAGCGATGCAAAGCGACGACAGTCAGTCTGGCAAAACATGCGAAACGTGGGCAAATAATTATATAGAGACCCACTTGGCATTGCTGTTGTTGCTCTTGTTGTTCTTACTGTAATTGTTGTCTATTTGGTGTTGGCTTTTAGCGTAAATGCAAAAAATAAAAAATAAAACAAAACAACAACACGAGCAACGAGAGCGGCAAACAAAGCGCATGTTTAACTTGAAATTGTTACACATTTTTGTGTTGTTGTTGTTGTTGTTGCAGCAGCAACAGCAACAGCAACAGCAACCGACCAGCCAACCGACCGACCAGTGACAATCATAATTTTTCATAACTTCAACCGGTTTTTCGGCGAGCCTGACTGACGTTTATGTTGCTTGTTTTGTGCTAGCGGCAGTTTTTAGCTTTTATATGCCAACAAAATGTATCCATATACATGCATATATACTCGCACATGTGTGTGTGTGTGTGTGTGTGTGGCTGCACATGCGCACAAGTGTCGTCGGTGTTGGCGTCTGCGTTCGCATCTGACTCCGCATCTACTACAGCTACTTACATGACAAAAACAAAAACAAAAACAAAATAAAAGCCGCTAAGCGTTAACCCGCATGCGGCTCGGTGAGGGGGGCAGCCAGGCGACAGGGTTCAGGGAGCGGTGTCGTGCTCATTGCACAAAAGAATAATGTGGCATGTGCGCACGGCCTGTAATTACCTATGGGTACACGCACTCACACCTACACACACACACACGCACACACACACACAGTGGACAGGTATGTACATATATAAGTTGTATCTCGATCGCTCGTAATTAGCCGCATTTTTATGTACTTTTTGGTTGCTGCTGGTAGGCACTGAAGGCCCTCGTCTCAAGGTACGAGTTTTTTGTTATTTCATTTTGTTGGTGTTAATAAAACATGTTTGCATAATATTGTTGCTATTTGGGCTTAGGTTGCAGGGCAGCGCACATAGATAGCTTGACTGTCAAGGTGAGGCGACGGGCTGTTAGAACGGGCTGTAGAATACGTAATACCCACATGGCATTGAAATTATTGTCAAATCTCCAACAGTTGGCCATTTGGGAGAGCTCAAACAGCTGAGATTCATTCTCGATTTGAGCTTAGCTTGCAACAATTGCTCGTGGGAGTCAGAGCGTCAACGTCAACGAAATGCATACGACAGCGTAGTCTATAATTTTCAAGCATTCGGGCATTCAAGTGCCCATCATGCTGGCAGGCCAGAGCCATTTTTCTCTCGGCTGGCTTGTGAAAGGAGCAGCCGCAACAGTTTTGCCAAAATGCCGAGCAGCTTGCCCAGTGCACAGCAACAGACAACTTGGAAGCATGGAAACATGGAAAACTATTGCAGCTGCAATTACTCGCATTTCAAAATGCCAACCTTTTGAACAAAGAAAATTTTTCGTTGGTTTCTTTTTGTGCAGCACATCCAAAAGCAAGGCAAACAACAATGGCCAGCCTGGCAACATCAATCATTTCGCATTTTACATTTGCATGCAACAGACGGTAGCCCTGCCACAGCAACTGCAACAGCAGCCGCAGCAACTGCAGCGAAACGAGAAATAAGACATAAATTAGCCGCAGGGACTGTGTTAAGCTTAAATGCGGCACTTGCTGCCCTCCTCCTCCTTGGCTGGGCATTAGTGGCAGCCATGTCCATGTAGTTCCATTGTAAGCCACCCGGCAGAGAATAACCCTTAGCATTTCGAGATCCTCTGGCCATTTCATTAGCATACGGAATTGTATTTGAGGCGCAGGTCTAGGGCCATTTATGGTCAACTCACCGCATGACTCACACACTCACACACACACACACTCACACACACCCACAGTCAGCCCACCTGAGAGCCCTGCATTGTCATTTAGCTACTCGTCATAGTTGTTTTTTTTTTCTGCTTTCTGCCTTTAAGGTGTATTCCAGTCCCCCACACTCGGTTTTATGACAAGCCCCTACGATTCCATTGACCACATCCGCTACGACTGGGTGACTCACCTGGGCAAGTGGGCAGATCTACTCTCGGGCATAAAGATTTGCATTTGCCATTTGCTAAACAAAATCTCGTTTACTCTAATGGAGGTCAAGGCCTTAGAGTTCGATTCTCGAATACAGGTGTGTAGTCCGTCTAATTGAGAATGTTGCGATAACATTCCATGAAGTACTTTTTAACTTTTGTTTACCGCTTTCAGTCACTTTCATTGCAGCGCGATAGCAATGGACATAATTGCGTGTAGCTGTTGATAGGAGCCATTAGGTATTGTTAGGGTTGTTTCGTGTTGCTGATAAAGCTTGGAATTTCGTTGAACAATCGTAAGAGCTGAAGCTACTACCCGGATCTGCATGGACAGCCATCGAGTGCTGCGGAGGCAGGGAGCGCTCGCATTGAGATACTGTGTAAATAGAATGCGAGTAGAATAGCAACACTTTCATTACTCACAAGAGTTTTATCATAACAAGCCGCAACAATGTCCATTTGGGGCACAACATAGAGAAGAGCCTTTTCTTGTTATTGCTTCATTCGCGAGCCGCTGACATAACATTTCGCATGGCCATGATTTATGCAAAATCCAAATGCGTACAAACGGACAGGCTTATCTCAATGAGCTGCTGCCGATGGCCATGGGGCTGGCTGGCTAAGCACGCGGCCAGCTTTTGGCTCTGCCTCTGGCTCTGGCTTTGTCCATATGCGTGCAGCTTTGGCTATAGAGCCACAACAGCAACAACAGCAACAACAACAGCAACAACGACACAACAGCGATATTGATAGGCGCAATTAATTATACGCGCCTCACACTGACAGTAAGCGTTTTGCTTTGGTCGCACCGTTCGACGCCGCCGTAGCTGCCCTCACACCACATTGCCCCTCTTTAGCTCTTCCTCTTGGCTGCGCTCGGACGTCGCCTCGTAGCACGTATCAATGACCAAATGACATATTAGCCTTCGTCTTAGTGTAAAAAGCCGCGATAACTTTGGCAGACGCACACGCAATGTGGCCCCAAGCGAACCAACAATACTAGCGACAACAATAACAACAGCAACAACAACAACAGCAACAACAACAACAGCAACAACAACAACAGCGACAACAACAATGTCTCTAAGAACTGGGCGGTCAGCTAATCGTTTATTGAACCCGTCTGAAAAATAATGCGCATACGCAGCGTGCACCACGGCGCGTTGCATTTAACGTTTTGTGGCCGGCTTTGGTTAGCCAAGCGCTGCATTTCCAACTGTGCTGCACCGCTGGCCCGCTGCTCGCGTTGAGTGCTCCAAATTACTACCAAATGGCATCGGAACCCCATAGGGCAGCACTGATTAGCAGGCTAAATATGGGCAAGTGTGTGTGTGTTTGTGTGTGAATGTAATAAACATAAATGCATATGAGTTGAAAGCTTATGTGCACGTTTTGTTTGAAATATGAGCACCTAAGTGACTTTAACTCAGGAACAGAGATAGAAGCAGAGACACAGAGACAGGTAGAGAACGAGAGAGAGAGAGAGCGAGAGAGCGAGAGAGAGGAGGCACTGTCACTGGCGCCTTTGCAGTGCTTCCCATGAACTTTGGAGAGCAGAATGCAACTCCCACGCTATAAAGCAGCTCATTTAGTGCATTTGTCACGTCTTTGTTGTTGGTTCTGCTGCAGTTATTTACGAGCGCGAAGCGTGTTGTGTGTTTTTTTGTGGTGCTGCTTAGAATTATGATGCTTCCAGGAGCAGACAAACAAAAAATAAGAGACAAAAGACAGCAGCATGACGACAGCAACTGATATATATTTACGACTATAGATACCTACATATATCGCATTCAATTGAGTTAACGCAGTTTCCTCCTCCTGCTCGTAAGCGAATGTTTTTGCAAATTGTCAGTTACTACTGTGCAATCGAGCACAACAATGGCAGCAGCAACAATCGCTGCAGCAACAGCAACACTTATGAGCTTCTCCAGAGCCCTCTCCAACTGATTTGCTAAACAATTACGAGTACGCATACGCGCTCTGGTGCAGTGCAGCAAATAGGCTGTACAAGCACTTAAGATAAAGATCTTAATAGAATTGCAAGGCGCATTGCAATACAAATACAAATACGTAAAGAGCTTGAGGAAAAAGCGAAAATAAAAATAAAAAGAGAAGAAAATAACAATAATAAAAGCAGTGGAGCCCAGCTAGTTGCTGTTGTTGTCGGAGAGCTGAGACCTAATGATATTTATCAGCGATTTATACAATTTCCATGGGGCATCATCATATTTACAAGTTAATATTTGCGCTAACAAGATTTGCCTGGGCCGCACAATGCCAGCCACAAAGCCGGCGATCAGCCAGCCAATGGCTTGTCTCGGCCGTCTCATGCCAGGAATCCCACACAAAAGGATCGCATCTACGGCAATGGCATCTCTACGGGCGAGAGAGCGACATGAGTAGACAAGCAAAATGCTTGTTAAGGCACAAAACATGTAGATTTCATTAAAGATATCGCAACTGAGACTGAGACTGAGACTTCGACTGTGACTGCAGTTGCTGCTAAAGGGTGCAGCGGACGCAGGGCCACTTTGCATGCAGCAGCAGCAGCAGCCAGCGGATGTGGTTGGGTTTAGCTGCGCTGGTGCCATATGCCCTGTGAGCTGGCCATTTGTGATGCGTAAATGAAGTGCAAGACGTGACGCTCCAATACGAGTTCTAATGAAGGACACGACGGCGACGGCGACTGCCAGCTGTGGCCTAATAGTTGAGGTAATAAAATGGCAATTAAGTGTCTTTATGGGCAGGAGTGGGCCACGGCTCCACAGAGATCGACCGAGATCCTTTTATGCGTTGCAATAAAATACTTGTTTACCCATGTAGCAACAACTTCATACAAAGGAGCCTCGGCTTTTCAGCACACACATACATAGATAGGTGGGTATATTCTATTTAGGGCTTGTCTGCGGGCATGGCTTGTTTATGCTTATTGTACGCATAAGTTTGTGCTATTTTATAGTTTTATGGCTTACACATGTCCAACGCATTCGTAGGTGGGCAGGCGTTGCCCAGTTTACGTTTATTGATTTTAAGTGTGAGTTTATGTTGTCTCCCGGACATGCCGGACGCACGGACGCACGGACAATCTGGGGCCGATGAGTGCAGCGTGTCCATAAACATAGAATGATTCGAATGCAACGCTTCGCATCCCATTCGTTCGGCATGTCAAGTTCATAAGCAGCGCACACAATTAACATGCCCCGGCGAGCGCAGAGTGAAAAGGAGTCAAGTGGTGCCACGCTGTGCCCGGTAATGAAAGGAATCAGACGTGGGCTTTCATGCCACTTGGCCAGCATAACAAAAGCAGCGTTCAGATTAACGCAAATCAAGCAACAGGCGGGCATATTTAGACCCGTTCCACTTTTATGAGAAACAACAACAACAACGACACATTAAGTCTTTGACTCGGACTATGGAAGCAATCTAAAGGTACTTAAATGGTTCAATGTAATTAACTAATAAATAAAACCAACGAATCTAAGGCTACTAAACTGATTTCATATAATCTACAGGTACTTGCATTATTTAAAATAATTTGCTGTAATAAAATATCAATGAATCTTAGACTACTAAAGTGATTTAATATATCTTAGTAATATTAATAAAAATGTAATATAAAATATTTCATATGTGCTAATATATCAAATATAAATTTGTTATACTGGAATAAATTAAATTAAATTAAAACAAAAATATTTATTTATTATTTTTTTTTTAAATGATTGATATTTGTTTAAACAAGATAAGAACTAAGATATTTAGCATGAAAGTAAAAACTTTAATTAGGCCCATATTTAATCAATTTGCAAAAAGAAAAAAAAAAAAATTAAAAATTAAATTAAATTAAAATTTTTTAAATTAAATTAAAAAAATTTTAAAAAAATAAAATTAATTATAATACATATAAAATTATCTTAAATTTTCCTAATACTTCTAAAAAATAATTGTCTATATTTAAAACATTTATCATATTCAGCCAGTTCAGTTATGAGCATAAAGACAGTTTAAAGCAATTCGGTAATAATTGTGATAAATAAATTCGAAACACGAAATGTGTCTAAAAAGACTATTTAATTGAACTATATAATGTATTCCTCAATGCTGGAAGATATTTGTTTCAAAAATTGAGGTGGGAATAACTTTTTTTTACAAGGAAATAAATGAAGCTTATTAATTATTTGCAATTGATAGATAAACTAAACTAAGATATTTTATACAAAATTAATTAAAAAAAAAAATTATAATTTACAATTTATTGCTTTTGCCAATCTTTTCTATTTTATATTAAAGATCTTAATAAAACAAGCAGACTCAATTTCAATGATTGATAAGCATTTCTAAAACATCGCGTTTGACTCTCTCACTCTCTGCCTCTCTCTCTCTCTCTCTCTCTCTCTCTCTCTCTCTCTCGCTCCGACACGCTTTCTGACTCACTAATTTCTCTAGAAGGCAGATAAGAACTATATTCTATATGAAAGAAATTGTATACAGATACAAATCTTGCACTCTTGGCCTTTTCTAATCTCCCATAGAAAACTAATCAAATTTTCCACTGCTAATCAAATTCACTGCTTAAATATTTGAATTATTTCAAAAGGAAATAACAACAACAACAGCAGCAGCAAAATATTGCCAATAAACTGCATTGGTTTTGCCCATATATCAAGTCATTGTTTATGAGTCATAGCAGGGCATAAGCAAAAAGCCAAAGACCAACAGAATCACATCACGGGGCGTATGCGTAATTTCATGAAGCATTTCGCTGTTTGCTTTTACAGTTGTGCTGCTCGCTGGAACAGCCAGAGCTGGTTCTGATCTGCGCCGGTGACAGAAGCGCCGCAAATTCACGTCACATGGCGAGTCAGTTGGCACTTTATGGGCCGCCTTTATCTGCGCTGTCATTTATGGTTATTTAAAAGCGTTAGTTATCATTGTTGTTATGGCTCTTGTTGTCGTTGGTTGTTGTTCTCTGGCTGTTGCTGTTGCTGTTGCTCGTTTCGAGAGTTGAGCGTGCACAAAAACAAAAATACAAATAAAAAAAAAGTTGTTTTCACCTTTTACGCTTAACTCGTTTAGAAATTAATGCGAATTCGATTTTGAAATGTGTTTGTCGAGTTTTGACGATTTTGAGTCACAGCAAATTTCGCAAGAATCCGCACTGATGTGCAATGCCTGAAGATAGAGCGAAAGAGATAAGCAAAGGGGGAGAGCGAGAGGGAGACAGCATTTATGTGCACATATCGTAGCGTGTTTAGCAAACAGTTGGAGAGCAACAACAACAGCAACAGCAACAGAAGCCACAGCAACAGCAACTGTCGTCGGCATTGGCACTGCATATTTGCATAAGAATTAGAAAACCCGCGGCGCGACAACGCAAGGCACGCAGAAATCTTGTATATGGCATGGGGCGGCCATATAAAGTCGCCGGCACACCAAAATAACTCCCGTGTCTACACCTTCAATAGAAGCAGCAGCAGCAGCAGCAGCGGCAGCCGACGACACGAACAGCAACAAACTGGCCCATCAATGTTGCTAGCAGCAACAGCAACAGCAACAGAAGCAGCAGCAACAACAAGAGCAACAACAACAACACAAATGGCAACATTAGCGCAAATTTCAACGGAGCACAATTTGAATTTGATTTTGTTGTGCGACACACACACACACACACAGATGCGAAACACGTTTCTTGTATATATTTATTTCGTTTCGGTTTTTTGGGCATTTTTATATATGCATACATATATATATGTATATATGTATTGAAAGAAAACAAATAACAAAACGAGACACTCCAGAGCGTCAGACACATTACATTAGCCAGGTCTATCGCGCCTCTGGTCCGCGGTCTCGGCCTGGCCAATGACTTCGAAAACATGTGTTGATTAACATAAATGATTTCTGTCTGCCTCACAGCACGTTGTTGTTGCTCTGTGTTGCTTGTCATCTGCTGCTGCTGCCGTCTTGACTCTATGTAAAATTGTAAAATAATATATAGATATTCATATGTATATATTTAATTTGTTTGTTTTTTTTTTGGTGTCAAAATGCGAATAGCTACGTTTTGACATCAGGCCTTTGGCATCTGGCATCTGGCAAATATTTATTGATTTCATTTGGCATATTTGTTCATCTTGTTTCATTTCGTATTAAACTCTGCTAAGCAATGAAATCATTTGTGCTTACCTTTTTTGGCTGCAATTTTCATGCAAATCTATCGAGAGCTATCCAAAGCTGCAAAGAGAAAGGTAAAGTTTTGTTGGTTAAAAGTGAATAGCCCAACATTTAGATATATGATTATTTGGTATTTGTGAGATTCTACGACATTTCTTGACGAGCTTCGCTAGAAATCTGAAAATCGACGGCAATAAACTATTGATAAGCAGTTGGCTATAAATCTTGGTAGGTGTTGTCTAGTACAACGACTCGCGAAATCAGTATGCAACGCATGCTGGACAGTGTCTGTTGATGATTGGCCAGGCCAGGCTGATTGGTTATGCATTTAGGCAATGATGTATGTATGTATACGGAACAGCAGCTGGCCAGAGATGATTGCCGAATGTATCATCCAGCTTGCAGAGCAGCTAGCTAGCTCAAGTTTTAGCAATTCAATCAGATGACATTGGCTCAGTCAACGGAACCAGACGTCATTTGAAATACAAATCGCTACACGTAGCACATCAGGTTTCGCCATGGCCACCGGACTCTAGCACACTCGGACAGGCAGACAGACAGACAGTTCGCTTCTCAGTCTGTCCGCTAGTCACTTAAAGCTGTAGAATTTCTAAACTGGTTGAGCAACAACAAAAGGCCGCCGGACCGAGTGTTCGTTATACCAACTGCAAGTATAACAAATTCCAGTAGGTGCTGAACTGTTTTTACTTTCAAATGCCGCGCATATTTCACAGCTCGGTGGTGCGGTGGTGCGATGGTGCGATGGTCAATGGCCAGCAGCTCCGGATAACAATTTGCGTGTGTTAATTGAGACTAAACAGCAGCCGGTAGAGGCGAGTTGAGGTAGAGGCGGCCCTAGCGCTTTGATTAATTATGGACGGCCTGTCATAATTTACATTGCAACGAAAGTGATGGACTCGACGGACTGACAGCTGCCACTGTTAATTTGCTGTAATTGCGCTGCCTAGGCAAATGCATGCAACGGGGTGACACATGCGGCCGCATGGCATGCAAGAATTCAATTAGGCATTGAGAAATACATATGCCATATAGCTACACTATATATATATAAATGAATATATCCGTTGCACAATGTGTTCAGTTTGTCTCACAGAAAATGAAAGCTGCTTCGTTTTCCCAGTGTTATTGTAACCCAGAAAAATATTTCGGTGCGGCACTTGAGGCGTTTGGCCAAACAGTTGACAAATCATCATCAGATTTACTTTTCAAGAATTAATCCGCCAGCGCTGCGAATAACGCCAACTCATGGCCTAATCAAAAGTAAGAGTAAAGCAACTGTTAATAACCAGCCAGCGTCGAGCATCATCGTAAACAAACGCAAACACAACAAGTATAAATACAATCAACAATGAAAACAAATGATTGTGGCCTGAGCATTAACCCATATTTATTTTAGCGTGAGTGAGAGGGGAAGAGGGGGTCAGAGAGGGGAATAGAAAAGTTGCTTGCGTGCCTGCAACTTATTGATCAGCGCCACGTGATTGAATCAGCAGCAGGAGCAGCAGCAGCAGTTGCAACTACTGACACACCTCTAGTTGCAGACGAGAGAAAGAGGCAAAGGCAGCAACAGCAACTGTTGCAATAATGAGCAACTGCCAGGTAGATAAGCCAATTGTGTGGGTGCCACAGTTGCTGGAGCCACCTGCATGGCAAATTTGAAAGCCTGCCAATCAGCTGAGACTCCGACTGGGTCTTGCTCTAACAATACTTCTGCCACAGACGGCGGCACAGCGTGCGACTGCCAAAATATTGTGTGCACACGATTTTGTTATGCATTTCAAATGCAAATTGGTTTTGAAAGGTAATTGATCCCAGTCCGCAGAATAATTCTCTCAGTGTGTTGACTTTCAAATGCAGCACAGGAAATACGACAAAGAAACCAAAAATACATACAAATAAATCGGAAAAAAAAATACCATGGCACACGATTTGTGAACTGATTTTGTATGCTGTCAGCAAATACGAAAAAAATGGAGAAAAAAGAAGAAAAAACAGAGTCAAACAATATTAAATAAACTCTGCACGAGCTGGGGCACATTTATAACTTTGAACTTGACGGGGCCCGCAGAGATCGCGAGTCGCTTTGAGGCCTTTTGCTCCACTGATATGACGGCGTTAATTGATTTTCGTTTTCATTAACATTTTCCAAGAGTTTCTTTTCGGTACGCTTCGTTGGGAAATTGAAGACTACTTATCGTCACACAGCGCAGACCCAGAAGAGGCCACCGCCTCCTGCTGTAGTTCTTTGTCGCCCGGGCCAGTTGGCTAATCGGGTTGAACGGTTCATTACGCATGCGCGCAAGCGTTACAAATTAACCCAGTTATTTATGATTATTTAGTATCTAATTTGGGCAGCAATGGAAAATGATTTATACACAAGTAGTATGGCAATGGAAAAGTTCTACGTTGTCCCTGAGGCCAAAGAGAGAGAGGGAGAGAGAGAGAGAGAGCAGTAGATGACCATCATGTAAATTGCATAATCATTGGGCAGCTGGGCAGCCGCTTGGCCGGTTACTCTCTTAAGGCCATAGATAGATGGATTCTGTTCTGCTGGCCGAAACTAGTTTCCCAGTCTGAAGTTCGACTACTTTGCTCTATTTTCCCCCTTGGTAATTGGCCGGGCAATTGCAATTTGCAATTGTGTTGCCATCTAGATGGATGCCTCAGTTTGATAATGGCCAATGCCAAGGCATGCAATTTTAACGGTTGCACGCTGACTGCTTCAATGTGAATGTGGGAGAAAGAGAACGAGAGAGTGAGAGAGAGAGGGAGAGAGAGAGAGCGCGGCAGCGATGCTAATGTGTCGATGATAATTCCCAGTAGCCAAACGGCTGCTGATGCTGCCATAAAGGGGGCAACAAACTGTGCCATGACTCAACTGCCGCCATAAAGGTGCAGCGGACACGTGCGCAGTGCCATTGGCAGGAGGCCTTGCGCTGAACTTGAATGGCTTTTGGCTTTTGGCTTTGAGCCTGGCATATACACACATGCATATATCAACGCATTTTATATACACGAGGAGTAAGCGCATTAAAGCAAGCAAATACGAAATTTATTGAACGCGCCAGAGGCGTCGTAAAATTAGCCAAAAACAAAGTGTTATGCGCGACAACTGTCAGCGACAATTAGGCGCATTTTGTTGTCGACGTTTACTTCAAGCCAAGCCACAACCCGCAGCCGAACAGGCGATTGCAATGAATTTCCCAAAAACGAAAATTGTGCAATAACAATTTGAGCTGCACAAAAAATGCGCCAGCGAGTGGCCAGTGCAACAGCAGCTAAACAAAGAGAGAGTGAGCGAGAGAGAGAGAGAGACTGCTGCAGTGTTAGCCTGATCAAGTGGCTGGCCAATGCGAGAGGTGGAGCAGAGGGAGGGGGGTCAGCTGTTATAGTGGTGGGTGGGTGTGGACAAAACATAGCACAGCTCGCAACGAATTTGTTTCACACAGTTCATTAAGGCGAACAAATAAATAAAGTTCAATTGTGAAATCGAACAGCCGATCGAAATTGTCAACACACAGCGAGTGCAACAACAACAACAACAACAACAACACTGACAATTCATAGCCCAAGCCTAATGAAGGTTAATGGACAGCCAAATGCAGGCAGCAACAAAATATAAATACATTTATATACATACATACATAGTCCCAAACTCAAATGAACGATGCTTCGTCAATGCTCGATTGGGGGCGAGGGGCGGGGGCAGTTGAGGGGCTGGCAATGCAAAATACACACACAGTTAATAAATCGATCGAATTTCATTAATTGTAAAACAAAACTGTAAACCAGATGAGCTGGCTCACATACATACACACAGATTTATATGTATGTATATGTGTATCTTGAGGAAGCGCAGACAACAATCATGCGGAAAATGCGGCAAGAGTTGCAGCTCTGCAACATGGCGACAACAGCATGCCAATGAAAGGCTGCTGCCTGTCTGCACAGAGAGAGAGTGAGAGAGAGAGACACACACACACACACACAGACATAGAGATGATGCGTGTGTTGCGCCATAGAAGCTGTTGCAGATACAGATACAGCAACAGCAACTGCAGCTTGAGCCATCGAGATATAGATACGCACTCACACTGTGTTGGACAGTGTGCTGGCATTGTTGATTGGTAGGCTGTTAGCTGGCGACGTTAATTTCACTTTAACAAACATTTCGCTTGTCTCCGACCGCAGCCGCAGCCGCAGCCGCAGCCGCAGCCTGCTATCCGCCGTTCGCCGTCCGTTGTCCGCTGTCCGTTGTCTGTTGTCTGCTGTCTGTGACAGATCATATAGAAATGTGTTGCATTTTTAATCAAAACGATCGATCAAACGGTAGTTTTATGTTTGCCTCCAACATGCCACACTAACGCACACACACACACACACACATATGCATATGTGCACATGCATTTATGTACGAAGCCCAAGATGTGTGTACGCGCACATATGGCGCTCACTGTGTGACGGTTAGCCCGTTTGTTTGTTTATTTGTTTGTCCCTCTGTTTATCTAACCGGCTTGCCTGTCTCTCTCTCTCTCTCTCTCTCTCTCCCCCCGTCTCTCTTTCAGTTGCGAATGCATTGCTTGACATACGATACCCTTCCTTCATTTGGCCTGCATCTGCGCCGGCAAGTTTGATCGATCGCTGTTGAAAATATAATTTGGCAGCGTTTGCCCAAGACCAAACGCCATTAGAGCCATTGGGTGGGTACACGCCTAGAAACGTCTCAATTACTTAGCCGCTTCGGCTTGGTAATCTGAGCATGCAGCTGCCCTGAAATAGATATTCGATTCGACTATTAGCTGCAACCTTTGCGACCTTTTGCGCTCTGACGGCATCTGCACATGCTCAACCTTGGCGCATTCAACCCTTGAGGCAACCTTGAAGTCGCAGCCAGCTTTAAAAGGCCATTAGCGCCTGCTCCAAAACCTTTTGGGCTGCCGCCGCCTGCCAGCCAGCCAGCCAGCCAACCCACTCGAGTCGAGTCGCGTGGAGTATTTACCAACATCATTACGATGAGGCTGCACATTTTCCAAAGAACTATTACGGCAACTAAACAAAATTATTCAAGGCATACAACACAGCACCGTGAGGCAGCAATGGGCATGACCCCGCGACGCAGACTCCCACCCACCATCAGCTGAGACAGACGCCGAGCAAACTTTGTTAGAAATACGCGCATAACAACAACAACAACAACAACAACAGCAACAAATATATCTGAACATTTCTAAGAAGTATTTAATGCCCTCACACGCCGACGCCAAACAGGCGGGGCATGTGAGTTGCTGTTGCTGTTGTTGTTGTTGTTGTGGCAAGACTTTGTAATTTCAAACTATGGCAGCGACTGAGTTGGAGGCAGAGACTGCAACTGCGACGGTGACTTCGACTGCGACTGCGACTGAGGCGCTCTGCTGTGGCAAGTGTGACTATTAAATTGGCGGCGGTAATTTTAGGTTATTTCTCTCTCTCTCTCTCTCGCTCTGTGTTGCAAGTTGCAAGCCCAAACTCAGACACAGCCACAGACGGCGAGTGCACGCAAAGTGACGTCGCCCGCAGCAGCCGCAGCAGCAGCAGCAGTGGAAACAACAACAAGAGCCTGGGCTTGGCTAGAGTCTGGACCACACAGCCAAGCCCGAGCCTCATTGCGTCGTCGATGCTTTGGGTTTGTTTGCCTTTACTGAAATTAACTCTGTTGTTGTGCCTCTGCGTGTTTTTTTGAAAGTCTTTATGTGTGTGTGTGTTTTTGATTACTTCAACTGAAATTATGCAATCGCCGAGGCTGCGTTGCACCCGCGGCACATATGAAAAGCGAGTCTGACAGCCGCTCTCTAGAGTCTCCCTCTCTCTCTCTCTCTCTCTCGCTCGCTCTCTCGATTCTCAATTGAATTTTTATGACGAACTTTTTATGAGGCTGACTCTGACAATCAGGCAGAGACGATGCCTGGTCAGTGGGCCACCCAGAGTTTAATTGGCCATCGATTGTATAATTAAAACAGGTCTTTTTCTCACAGAGAGCAGCCGTGGGGAGCATCACAGCAAATCTGCTTAGCGACCTACGCGCGACATTTCAGAATGCAAGAGATTGTCAGCTGAATCTATAGACCCGAAGCTGTAGCTGTAGCTGTAGCTATAACTGGGGGCCTGTCCAGCTGTCAGGCGATTGCCCACACGCTTCGCTGCACATGTAAAGCAGCTTTGGCGTCTGTCAGAGGCTGTTTATGTGTGCCGCCTAAAGCGGCTGCCAGCCAACCCAGCCCAGCCCGGCCCAGCCCGGCCCAGCCTAGCCAGTGTCATCTAGTGACAAATCAATAGCCAGAACGTAGGCCGATCCGCCTGCTCGGACAGCGCCCAGTCTCAATCCTGGCCAACAGCATGCATTTTAATATGCTGCTGACACTTTTAAATCTGTCACACACACACACACACACACACACACACAGTTCGATATAAGCTCCACAGTGCAGCATATCTCTAGCTGCTCGCAGCAGGCAATCATTTGATAGTGCAACATTATCCGAGAATCTCGAGTCGAGAATCTTGCGCGTGGGCCTACAGCTAATTAAACAACTTGTTTTCTTTTGGTGTTGCTTGCCAAAAATAGAGATAGAGAAATAGACAGCAACAACAACGGCAACAGAAACGAGAAACGATAAACGATTTCAGCCATTGCTCAACTTTGATGAGTTCAACCAAAAACTAAGACAGAAAAAAAAAACTTAGCTGAAACTAAGATGAAAGACGACCGCCTTGTGCTTCTTACAACTTAATGAGCTCACTTTAACAATATAATAATAGATTTTAAGAGCGGTAGCCATAAAAGGCGTACGTGAGTTAGGCTATCACAATTAATGCTAAGGTCAAGGACTGGGGCGAATTTCAAGCTAAAACCCCTAAAGGCAAATGGGTCAGCGCAGAGCTCTAGATTAAAATTGCCTTGAATTTTAATCAAAGCAGGTCTAGAATGAAAATGAGAATATGACAGCTGAACAATTTGAAGATGTGCGAAAAAATATGTATAATTATACTTAACTAAGAGAATGGAATTGTCGGGGCTAAACAACTGAGAGATACCCTGAGCGCGGCTCTGGTTCTGAGATAGACGCGATAGTGCGCTAGACCGAACGATATCTATTTAAGTATGCGTATCATTTATGGGGTCTACCCTGTTTCCATCTGCTTTTTATTTTCCCATTAAAAATTTTAAATAAATATGAAATATGAAAATGTAATTTTAATCTTCAAATTTCTTTGTGATTAAATATAATATATATTTATTTAGTAATATTTCATATTAATAACATGTATAACAAATTTATATTATACTAAATAATACAAATATATGTATTCTTATTTTATTTAATTTTTTTTGGATTCAATATTATTTATTATTATTATATATTTATTTATTATTTTTAAAATGTTTTTTTATTTATTTAAATTTATTTTAATATTTATAAAAATATATATTATTATAAAATAAATAACAGGAGCTGACCTCTATGTACTTATATGCCTAATAAAAAGCATTCACTATTTTGTTTACAATAGTCTTTGAAGATTCGTATACCTCGCGCTTTATTATTTTATTTCTTTTATTTGTTTTAATTAACATTCATCTCCAAGTTCTACTCTGTCGAAATAATTGGCCATATACATACATACATATATGAGCGACCCTCACAAAATTAGTTTGATGGCGAGATTGAGATTCGAGCCGGGCAAGATCATGAGCCAGCTCCATGTCGAGATTTAAATGCATGGCTAATCAGAAGAGAATCATTTGATTAACATTTTATACGAGCGAGCCTGCTGCTTTCGTTTCAATTGCGCATTCTGAATTTATTAGTGAGCTGCAAGAGTCGAATGGCAAATCTAATTTATGCCATTTTTAGAAGCCTGACACAAAACAAAGCCACAAGACCTGAGGACGAGTAGACGGATGGATGGATGGATGGACGCATGGACTCTGCGGGCCACAGCCAACTCCTATGCCAATGCCAATGGCAACGGCTGCAATTCTTTCGATTGCAAATGCGAAAGACGAATGCAAATTTGTGTCTTGTCTCGAGCCATTTGAACTTTTTGCTCCGATACAAAGTTGCTGATGCTGCTCCTGCTGCAACTGCTGCTGCTGGTGATGCGCAGGACGCTGTTGTCAGCCACTCAGCAGCACTCTGAATGGGCACAAGCCAAAAACAGAAACTGATCTCGGACTTTGAATCTGGCAATGCGCTGCCAGAGCCGACGACTTTGCGGCTTATCTTGTCACACAGCCATAGAACTAGATACAGATGCAGATACAGCCGCCGCATCCGCTCTGCTCGGGTGACGAATTGGCGTTTGTTTTGGGGCGAGCTCATGGTAAGGAAGGCAAATAGAAACGAGAGAGAGAGAGAGAGAGAATGCTACGAAAGATTGGCTGGCTGGCTGACCGAGTCCATGTTGATACATTGTTGGAGGAAGTGATCTCATCGTAAATTACAAATTACACAAAGTCACGATATCAATTTCAGATTCCCTCGTGTAGTCGTCGTCGTTGTTGTTGTTGTTGTTGTTGCTGCTGCTGTTTGTTGTTATAATTAAATTGTCGCTCTTTTCTATTCACGTTGCTTTGTTAGTTGGTTTTTGTTTTATTTTGCTTATTTTATTTTTTGTTTTTCGAATTTGGCTTACTGCGTACAAGAAAGGAAAAACCAAAATAAATTTTTTGCCGTGGGAATTGATTAATGTATTTAAATTTGAATTGATTGAGCTTAGCAGCGGCTTCACAACCCCAAAAAAAAAACGCCGAATCGAGTTAATTGAAATGGGAATTCTAAAGTCAGACAAAATTTACATATTTCGAAACAACAAAAGTCTTTGACTGAGGGTCAATACACCTACACCAGACAACAAGTTTCGGTTACTTTGCTACCCATTGGCAGCGAGAACAAGTTCATTAGGAGCAGCGTTCTTATGTCTTAGATCTGTGAGCTGTTGCCGCTGTTGCTGCCGTCAGAATGGGTATAGTCTCTGGCGAAAGGTGACCCACATGCCGGTGAAAGCCTCGGCATTAAGGCAAAGCGCCTTTAATCAGGCGAACGGCGCGGCCTTTGCCTAAATTTTCAATGAAAAATTCCCGGAAAGTGCATGGTCATGGCATCAACTGAAACGCTAATAACTAACTCTGACCCATATTTGTTGTGCATGTGTGTGTGTGCCTGTGTTGATCTCACCCACACACACACACAGAGAGAGAATTTTAATTGAAATTGAATTTACTGGCAACAACATCAAACAGCTGATAGATTTTCCAGGCAATTTCTCGTTCTCGAGATCTGGCTTTTGCAATCGTTGAACTAGTTAGACATTTCCTGGTGCCGGAACCAGTTCGCTGTGCGAACGGTTATTGGCCTTTCGCCGCTGGCATTTACGCAACCGCCGAGCAAACAAACAATCATCGACGCATATAACCATAACAAAACACACTTATCATCCGTCCAGCAAACGCACCACCACACAGTTGACAGTTGATCGGCTTCCGCATCTTTTCCATTAATCATACTGAATGCATTACGCACGTGTTTTGCCTCTGATCTCTTTGTCTGCGTCTGTTGACATTTGGCTAAGTGCACAAAAGGCTTTAATCGTGTGCGGCCCTTAAAAGCCGCATTGCCAAATATTATATTGAATATGCATAGCTTGAGCAAATATTATTGATAAACATTGCATGCAATTGCATTGCATGCCGCGTTGCCTAATTAATAAGGCAAATATTTTGCTATTTGCGGTGCGCATAAAAGCCAAAAGCAAAAAGCAAGCTTATGCAACATGCTGCAACAACGCCAACAACAGCAACAACAACAACAACTGTCATAAATTTACACATTGTCATGTGCGCAGCTATTCGTTGCTGTTGCTGTTGCAGTTGCCAATTTTCTAACAACGAAAATTTGTAAAATATTTGCATGCACAAGTGTTTCGCTCTCCGCCTTTTGGGCCAGGCACTTATCTGTGGCATGTCAGGGGTATGTCATTTGGCTTACTTGTAGGTGGCAGGCCTCAAGATAATGTGCGCGGCAAGCCATGTATGCGCTGTATACCCTGTCTGAGAGCAGATAATGCCGAGGAGGGGGACAAAGTTTGGCTGCCATCTCTTAGGGTAGGCAGAAATGCTCATTTCACAGTTTGAGTTCGAGTTATGTCACCGGCTGGGCATGGCCTGCACCTGGACGGTCCGCGACAGCGCTTTTGACGTGTTGCAGACATGACAACAACAACAACAACAATGGTCAGCTGCACTTGTTGTTGACGCGGCGTGTAATGCGAGACGACGCGTCGAGCGGTTTTCAGATTGCAAACTGCGGCGACGACGGCTGCGGCTGCCGCTGCTGCTGCTGCTGCAGCATTTTGCATAGTTTTCGCTTAAGGTTTGGCTGCTGACCTTCGGTGTTTTGTAACTATGATCATTTACATGGTGACAAGCACAACAAAACAGCAAACAGCAACAGGTATGCGACCATCCTGGGCACACACACACACACACACACACACAGACGGCCAGGGACAAGGTCAACTGCATATAAAAGCGCTGGCCTTTTTATGTGCATTACAAATCAATATAAATCGAAGAGTTATAAAAAGCTGAGCAGACCATAAATAAAAGCCAATACAATGAAATGTCTCAAGATGCCACCAACAGCAGAGGCCGCAAACTGGAATCGTTCGGGTGAATGGCTGGCTGGCTGGCTGGCTGGCGGGCTGGCAGTTGCAGTTGCTGCCTTGGGAGATGGGAGGCTGCTGTGGCTGCTGGCTGCTGTGGGGCCAACGCATTGATAACTGCAGCAAAGGCGACGGCAGCAAGATGTGCTCGCCAGGCACATAAATCTTTTCACACCCAGCCGCTGCCTGCCCAACCAGCTGCAACAGCAGCAACAGCAACAGCAGCAGCAGCAGCATCAGCTCCAGCTCTGTGCTTAGTATCTGTGCAAAGTGCATGTAGTTTTGAAATTTGAGCTACGCATGCGACGTTCAAGCAGCTAATTACTAGACCAAACTCCAAGCTGGCAAACAATTCTGAAAAAGTTCCACGTAGTGTGATTATCGTAGCTCATAATTTACAAAAAGCAACAACAACAACGTCAATAGGAGTAGCAACAGCCGCAGCAACAACAACAACATTAAGAGATATTTTCTGGTTTTTTAATTGGCAAAAACGAAGCGGCATGATATCATATTGTGTATATACTATATGCAGTAATAATTTATTTTTAGCCAAATTGACAGCAGTTGAGCGAAGTCAAAAAAGCAAAAGCGCAGATAAAATTGTTTAGTTAAGAATAACAGAGACACAGTACGAGAGACAGAGAGTTCGAGAGAGAGAGAGAGAGATAGATACTCAACGAGTGCCTGCTCAAGCAAATAATCGGGTTCTGATTTGACTTAACTTATCAATTGGAAGGCATATCATATAGCTAATTTGTAGCCTGGTGTGAATGATTGCCCACACAGTTCAAGGCTCAATGTCGTAAAGAGGAAACAACAACAACAATAACAAATGCCAATGAACATTTTATAGCTGCAATAACGTACAACAACAACAACAAACACAAATAAGTAATTGCCCACAGTCCATAATCAATTTCACAGATTTTACTGTGCATTTTACATTGCATTAAAGTTTTTTTTTTTTAGAAATCTTCGAATGTTATTCGAATTATGTGCAAACTCACCGATCATTCACTTGATTGGCTTCGTACAGCGTACCACGTTGCGTATGATTGACAATCGCCCAGGGCGCAGCACGCACAGCACTGAAGAAATGAACGGAAACCTAAACACAACTGGACGCCTGCTGTAGAAATGAAATGCACCTTAATCCATGGATGAAACGCTACGAATCTGTAATGAAACCAACAGCGAAAACAACAATGAAAATTAATTGTAAATTGTTCAGACGGTGTTTTTTTTTTTTTTTTCGTTTTCAGCTAACCCGCCTTCGTCTCGAAAAGATCGAAAAATAAAAGCAAATAATGTTTACAATGTTTGCTATTTTTTGTTTAGGCGAGGGAACAGGCGGCGTATGCGCTATTTGTGCAACAACAACAACAACAACAACGGCAACTACAGCTACTCTGTTGCAAGCTTTTGTACGTATTTGAAAACGCATCGTGTCGTACGGCAATCAACGCGCACAGCTGGAAGTTTCTTAGTTTGTTTATACCGAAAGCAAAACGGCAAAGAGGAAGAAAGTGCCTGTGAAATATTTTTGTTAACTTTTTTTTAACTAGCTAAATTAACTTATATATCAATGTAAAATTTAAATAAAATTCAAGAATACAACTATCATTTTCATTTAACAATTTTTTATAATAAATGAAAACTCTTTTCATTGTTCAATATTTTAAAGCTGAGTATTTGCTAGTCGAGCAGTCTCGCACACAATCTCTTGCCGAAACTTTCGTATTGCTGCAAGCAGTAACAAATTACTTGAAAGTCAAATAAACAATTATATTAAACACATAACATAGCATTCCACACAAGAATTTGATGATTGGCTTATGGTTTTTATTAGAAATCAAATGCTAATAATCACAAATTAAACTTTAGTTATTTTTTTAGACGATACAACTTGTTATGGCATGCTAAATGGCATATGTTTTATATTATTTTAATTAGTTATTTAATGGGAAATAATAATAATAGATAAAATAATTATAGTAAATACAATTTAATGGGTAGATAATTACTTTAACAAATATATATATATTTAGAATTTAGTATTAAATAATATTAGTATATAATTATTCATTATTATATATTATTAATATATATATATATATTTATAATAATAAATAATTAAACACTAATAATAGTTAATAAAGAATTCTACTTCATAGCTCAAACATATATAGTTATATATTAATATATAAATATTTTTAACCGTTTATAGTCTAAAGCTTTATCTGCTCTATAAAGTAGAATTCCTTATAACATATTATTAAATAATTAAAATAATATTATTAAATAAAAAATATAAAATAGATATAAAATTTAACTAAAACCATTTATATTTATTTAATAAACTAATATATTATTTTCTATATTATATATTATTGTGAATAAACAATATATATATATATATATATATATATATATATATATATATATATATACATAGTATTTGGTATTTATATACAATATATATTATTTGAATGGCCAGCAGGTCAACTTTGATAACGAGAGCTTTAGGCTCAGCTTATCAGTGAGATTCGCGTTTAGTTCTTGTTCAACCAGCTCTGTGTACGGAGGCAACTGAGATGAGAGCAGCTTACTCGGTTGCTTTAGTACTTTTGGTGTTTATGCAGGGCGTGGACAGAGGCGTATTACTTACCCTGCCAAATGGCATTGACAAGGTGCAGATCAGTCCGCGACTGCTCTATAGAAAACTAGACGGACAGTCGATGGCCAGGCGGAATGCAGTCGACCTGGCACGCAAGCTGCTGATTAAGCTGAATTTGGAGCACATGATATACAATCTGAATCAGGCAAAGATTATGGAGAACAATAAACTGCTCATCGAAATGCAAACATATTTGCAGGCGCTCGCAGTGGTCAAGGCGTGGAATAGGCAGGTCCTTGAGAACGACTCGAGTTGTGGCCCAGTTTGTGTGAACAGCGATTACGAGCTGGTTCAAACTGAGATGAACTTTTTCAATTCCAATGACATTCAATATAGAACTAACAAGTGAAATGTAACCCAAAATACATATTTAATAAAAACACGAATATGGAAATTCTAGTGAACTTACAATCAAACGAATTGGCACTCGATACATATATAAAATTTGATATATACATATATATGTATATTTGGGAGATTATTTTTTGAGTGTTGTTTATCTTATCGCCATTTGCGTCAGATAAAAACTCCATTCATATGTATGTGCATGCGTATGTGTTTATTTGCGCATGTATTTGTATACCTATCAGCAATATTTATATTTATTTATTTAACAAACACTCAGTCATCCAATAGCAGCATATATTATTGAGAATCATACCTGAATACGGACTGCAGCCGTTAAGTATTTACAATTAATCATTCTTGTTATTTGGAATATATTTATATGTTTGGAGAGGGGAGACGACGTCGACGACGATGATGATGATATCGTATACGAGCACCCACATTTGTGTGCGCATTCGCGAATGAAATGGAATACAGTCGCCACGATATGAAATTCAATATAGCAGCTTTATATAGACTTTATGAGTAATGCAATTCTACAGCCCTGACTTAATTTGCAGCGTCTCTTTTTACTTTGAAAGTTGCAACGAAAACAGAATTCACACGCTTGGCCAGTCAACAATGTGGCAACATCAACAGCAGCGACAGCAACAACAACAGCAACAACAGCAACGAACAAACAAACAACAGCCAACCCATTTTCAACGGCACTTGGCTTTGGTTTTCAATGTCAAGCTCTAGCCAAACACTCTGAAAAAGAACGAGAGAGACACAATAGAGTGAGAGAGAGAGGAACTGAAAGAGAGAACTTTGGATACACAATCGATTGTTGTCCCACAATAAATCACTAATGGCATCGAGCATATCTGTCTGTTTAAGGCGCCATAAATTCTTGAAAGCCAAAATCCAAAACACCGAAAGGTTCTAACACCTATACCAAAAGAAAAAAATAAAAAGAGAGAGAGAGAAAAAATAAATAAATACTACATTTAGCTCTGCCATGGACTGCAATCGACGGCATTCATAATTTATGCGATCTGCTGGCTGGCAAGCACAGCTCTTTGATATCAAATTGTTGTTGCCGCCACATGAGTTATAGCACCTTATATCCGCCGACCAAAATTATCTTGCATTCTAAGTCCCAGATTTGTGTTGTTGCTGTTGGCAGCGCGCCATTTCCTGTCTTGGGCAACGCAATTAAACCTATATGGAGATATCCTCTATGTGGTCAAAGCTTTTACGAAATCTGTATAACTGATTTTTGTAATTTATAAATCAAACTCACCATTCAAGCGCATTTCACTTGCATAAATAACTTTGAATTTACATTTAAACTATTGTAATTACAATAGCAAAACAAAAGTCTAACAAATCACTGAGATTAGCTCACCGTGTGCGCATTAACATTTGAATGGAATCGAAATCTGTGGCTTAGCTGCTGATAATCGAAAGCAAATTGAATTAATAATAACGAACCAATAGCTGTCGGCCGGCCGAAAATAAATTTGAATTATTGTATTGGGAAAATTGTCATAATTTCAACTAATGTGCCACGAGAGCGGCTTGTCACATTGCGTATACGCCGCGTTGCGCTTTCCAGTCGCAGCAGCAGTCGTTGACACTCGCTCTCGTGTTGTTGTTGCTGTTGTTTGTTGTTTTTTTGTGCACGTTATCGAAAAGAAATTTGTTGTACGCATTTTGCTTAGAGACTTTTTGTCTTTTTTTTTTATTTTTTTTGTGCATGCCAAGCGCGCTTGTCAAATAAAATGTAAAGTTTATGTGACAGTTTGACGATTAAAAAAATGCTTTGAAAACTGCGTTTTGATGTCAACGGGCAGCCAAAAGAGATTAGAAATTGACGGCAGCCAACAACAACAAAAAAAAAAAAAAAAACCCCAAAATATTAAAAGCCAACAACGAAAATTATATTTAAATGTAAATTAACCGAGCCAAAAATTACCAAATATAAGTTATTTTTGTGTTTTAAGCAGTGAAAGTATTAGTTTGCCGCTGAGCAGAGTGGGTGCGAACTAGGGCTTAGGCACGAATCGAAATAAATTAAGCGGCGCATAATTAAAGCATTATTTATGGGCTCGCTATGCAAAGAAAAGAGCTGAAAGAGCATGCGAGACATCTATCAACACTAGAGAAATTAAAAAACAAAATATAATAATAATAATAATAATAAAATTGTTACCCCTGACACAGTGCGAGGTTTTCCGCTGCTTCTATTGTTGCGTGGCCTGACGCAACTTATGCAGGTAGCTCAGCTCAATTACAGACCATATCACATGAGGGTATAAAGAGAGAGAGAGAGAGAGAGAGAGAGAGAGAGAGAGAGAGAGAGAGAGGGATGCATATATAAACTGAAAACATTTCAACTAAGCATGCCAAAAATGCCTAGCTCAAGTGCTCGAGCGACGCGCGAGTGCCAGCAAAATAAAAATAAATTAAAATTGAAGCAATTAAAATACGACCCCAACCAGCAGCAGCAGCAACAACAGCAGCAGCAACAACAACCACCAGCAACTGACATGACAATTGCGCTGTGATACCCATTCCCATTCCCACTCGCATTCCCATTCCCATTACCATTCCCGTTGCCTTTCCCATTCTGGTTTCCATTAAGCGTGCTCGCTGAAATTACCACCATGATCGTCGTTCAACAATTCCTTTACAGCTGTGTCGCTGCTCAAACATTCATTTCGTGTGCCCAGCGCAGCAACAACAAAAACTCATTGCAAACAAAATGATCGACGATAATGCGGTCCAGACGACGACGACGACGGCGACGACGATGAGGACAAAACAATGTTTGGCAGCCCCGCATTTAGCGACAATTAAGAAATCAAACCTGGCCTGCGCTTTGCAATTGTAATGGAAACCGCTTGCCAGGAGCTGGCAGCAGCAGCAGCAGCAGCAGTAGCTCCCCCCGCCCAGGAGGGGGCCTGACAGCCTCTGGTTTGGAGCGCATTTCAGCTTTCCACTCTAATGCAAATGTGCAATTAAATTGTTGACGTCGCCTGTCGTTTGCTGCTAATCAAAATTGTACGATCATAGGACATGGTCCATAGACCCGATCAGACCGAACCAGCCCCAGCCAGACCCATGCCGCACAGCTGCGGTAGCTATGCGAGCGTAACGGCAACGTTCAGCATTTGATGGGCTTTTGAAAAGCTGGCAATAAGTTGTAATTGACCTTTTTAACATCGCCAAGGCAAATAAATTGTGGGCGGTCGTTTGGCAAATGATTTAAATCCAAAGTGGGGCATGAAAGCCAATAGGAAAGCGATAAACACCATAGACAGCCGCACCAATGGCCATTCAAATAAACTCCAAATACATTAGACGAGCAATTAAAACGAAAATTAAAATAATAATAAATTGACATATTTGCAGAAATCAATTAACAGTAACAGTTTTTTATAGCATAATTAAATAAGATTTTTATGGAATGAATTCATAGACCTTCTGCAGAGCTCTGCGCCCAGTTACATAATGCACGCTCATCACATCTAGCGCGACTCTCTATAGACAGGGTATAGAGTTGACATAGCCATAAAGCAGCCACGGTCGCCACATATGGTTACAGTTCAGCAATTTTCATTCTGTTTTCAAGTGAAAAATCTATGTATGAGAGCGCGAGAGAGATGTATATCTCTAGTGTGTGCATGTGTGTGTGTCGGTGTGTCGGTGTGTGTGTGTGTGTGTGTGTGCGACGCACAGCAACTATAAATTGAAACGGGTGTGTCATTATTTTCAACTGAATTTCATGCCACATGCAATGCAGGAGAGTTGCTGTTGTTGTTGTTGCTGTTGTTGCTTGGCCTGAACTGAAAACAAAACTAAAAAATAAATATATATACAACGTGGGCAGGCGCTACATTTTGACAGAACAGTTAGTCAGTTAACCTTTTTTAGACAAGGTGTTGCAAAATTCAATAGAACATTTATTGGGCAACACATTGGCTGGCAATTTATAGCAGCAGCAGCAGCAACAACAGCAACAACAACAACAGCAACAGCTGTTTTAGCCAATTGCATAAATGAGCAGCACAGCTGTCCGCAGTATCTATACATGTGTTAATCTATCTGCCGCTGCTGCTGCTGCTGCTGCTGCTGCTGCTGCTGCTGCTGCTGCTATATAAATGCATCTGTATGCAAAAGCCATAAACTGGCCAAGAGCGACGCCAGTTTGATGGCAGCTAAAAGTCTACAAAGTAACTAAAAGCAGCTAAGCTTGTGCGCAATTAGAATAGCCAAGCGACTGCAGAAGCTGAAGCAGACCGTCTTGTTGTTGCTGTTGCTGCTGTTGCTGTTGCTGTTGCAACATGGCTACACATGTTGGCAGCGGGCAGAGGCTGGTTGCTAGCTTGCTTGGTTTGTTTGTTTGTGCCAGGCGTCTAACTAGCTATCTATATTTGAGCAGATTGCGCTGCTAACCTCATTGCAATCTTGGCCCAAGCCAATGCCAACAGACAAACTGACTGGCCAAAGTGACTAACTGACTGCAGTTGAGTGTTGCTCGTTTGGTTGGATATCACTTCTACATTTATTGCTTGCATCTAAGTTGGTTGTATATATGTATGTGTGTGTGTGTGTGTGTGAGTAAATTGTTAACATGCAGACAAGTGTAATTTAGTTGTTAGACGCGATTGAGAGTAAGAGAAAGAGAGAGAGAGAGTTACTCTTGCTGTTGCTGCCAGAACTTTCAGCAGCAACAGCAGCAGCAGCTGTATTTTCAGGCATTGACAACACGTTGACTCTACAACAAATTGAAATTTAAAACGCTCCTTTTGCTCCAGCCAAACGACAAACGGCAAACGGCAAACTGGTTAACCAGTTCGTTAGCCTGTCGCATTTATTTAAATTGCGTCTAAAACCACTTGACTGCACTTATTATTAGCCAGTTGCTGACTTAATTAGCTGCCACGCATGTCAATTGGAAAGCCTTCTTCTGCCCTGCGCTGTTCTGTTCTGTTCTGTTCTGTTCTGTTCTGGGCCCTGGCTAATACAAACAACAGCGATTCTTTGGCTGTGTCTTCGCCTCAGCACATCAGCTGTTTGCCAGTTGCATTGTTGTTGCAACTGCTGCTTTGGCGTTGTTGTTTATAAAGCTGAAAGTCGTTAACCTTCGTTGTAACACATTCATCATCATCACTCACCTCTGCAGCAACAACAGCACACACACACACACACACACACACACACACATACTAATGCAGCAACAAAGTCCAAGTACAACAACGTTGCAGTCGTCGCAGCTGTAAAAAGAAGTCGTCTTAATCTTAAACGACGTCTCCATCCATCTCGCTAGGCACTCACAACAGCAGCAGCAGCCGAAGCAGCAGCAACATCGACATCAGCTGGGCAGTGGCTGCTCTTAGCCAGTTTTGTGTTGGCTGCTTTTGTTTGCCAGCATTTGAAGACAAGCAAGGAAGTCTACTGCCAGACTGACGGACTGAAGAATTGACGGCTGGCTGTGTATGCGTTGGAGCCACTTGGCCTTTAGAAGGCAACTCCAACGCAAGCTGCTGCCGTCGCTGCTGTTGCTGCTGCTGCGACAGATACAACAACTAAGTAAACAACGCGCACTTATAACAAATTAGCTTGGCACAGAAAGTCCAAGAACCAGGCAGCCGCATGACTGGATCAGAGTGCTGCTGCCGCCGCTGCTGCTGCTGCTGTTGCTGCTGTTGCTGTGGTTGGGCTAAGCTATGTGCTGCAGGCGAGTTATTTGGGAAATCGTCATGGCGAGTACGACGTTTGAAAGTGTCACGTTTGGTGAAATGCCTAGAACTAAATATGGAGAAAATTGGGTACAGCTGCAATGCAATCATTTGACTTGACACTTTCTAAGCCACACGAGCAGACGATGCCGCCATCGCCACCAGCTTCACCGCCACCGCCACCACCACCACCAGCGCCGCAGCCAAACAAATGAAGAATGCAAACAGTTGAAGCCGCAGCTGCTTGCCACACAAAAAGGTTCGCGGCGGATGTTTGCCAAGAGTCCAAAAACCAGAAGAGAGAAAAGAAAAACATTCTCTGACACCGACTAACTGTAAACGAACTAACAATGCAAGAGCATCAGCGCGCAGTGCGACAGCAGCCAGTCGAGTGAAATAATTAAAATTCCATGCTCATAACTTCCGCAATTAAGGCTGATAGACTGGAGAGGTCCTACGTACGTCCCAACGGGCCGCAACAGGACAGGAGTCGGCAGCAGCAGCAGCAGCGGCGGCAGAGGCAGAGGCAGAGGCAGCGGTAGCTAATTTCCACGCACAGTTGACGCGGCCAACTTGTGTGTGAGTGAGCCCTGGCTGGCCAGGCTGAAGAGAGAGAGAGAGAGAGAGAGAAAAAAATAGAATGGAGTTGAGCAGAACTTGCCACTCGCAATGTTGCAACGTCGCAAAGTCAACGGTGGCGGCGGCGGCGGCGTCTGTCAGACAGCCAGACAGACGGTGCCTGTGCAGCTAGCCTGGCTGCCTGGCTGCCTTGGCGTGTATCTTTGAGATACATGGCCGTCGAGCAACGCATGCCACACGGAACACGCCTGCACTAATGAAGTAATTCATTGAACCGTGCTACGGCAGCGTAGTGCGGCTGCCATTAGTTTAGCCGTTGGTTACGCTGCCACCCCGCAACACCGCACCCCGCACCCACGCCCTGCCTTGCCCTTTGTATTGGCCATATTGCTGTTGTGGCTGGCATTTAATGCTTAACCCAGGGCTGGCAAGTTCAGCCGCTGGCTTTGTTTACGGCTGCCCTCAGCCGGCATCCATTTGCTCTTTTTGGCAAATAGTCGACGACTGGGCGCGTTTCCTGGATCGCGCATTAGATCACTCACTGACAGGGCGGCGTCTGGCATATGGCCGGGCTCATCAGCTAATGCTGCGGCTGCTGCTGCTGCGACTGCTGCTGCCGTTGGCCTGACCTCGCCTTAAACACATCGAACCCAAGCCGGACCCAAGGCACGACCACCACCACCACTGCCACATGGAGCCACTCCTCTGCGCTGCATTATCAGCGCTCGGACCAAGCCCAAAATGATGGCCGTTGAGAAAAATGTCTTTGATAATTAAACGGGCCAACGTACCACTCACTCGCGGCGTCATCCCTCGCCAAGCGCTGCCGCCGCACTGGCCCACAAGCCACAAGCCAGAGAGTCCGCATTCTAACGATTGCACTTTCACGAAAAGCGCAAGAACTTTATCTAGCATGCCGCATGCCGCATGCCACATGCCGCAAGCCGCTGGCCACGCGGCTGGCATAAAAAGTAGCAACTGCAAGCGACGACTGCCAGCCAACTGGCCAAGGCGCATCATCTTAATAGAAATATGCGTGCTTAGTGTGTGTGTGTGTGTGTGTGTGTGTGTGTGTGCGAGCTGCTGTGTTGTGCATATCAAAATCCATTAGTGGCTTTTGTAGAAATAATCAACGACGACACCAAAAATGAAAAAAAAAAAAAAAAAGTATAAAAATCGCAAACGGCAAGCGACAGACCATGCGGAATTTCCGCTGAGTAGAGTATCTTTCTTTTAGGAGTCGCGACGGTTTGAGTTTTTAGTGGCCATATCTATGCCCCGGCTAAGTGAACATTTGTAATGGTCACTCAGGCGGGCAGTGCGTCGTCTATCAGCAAACGCGTTTGTTACATTGTCCAAGCAAACTCACTGTGCATATGTATGTATATGTGTGTATCTGTGTGCATTTGTAGCTTGTTATTTAGCCATTTTTATAAGGCACCACCACAGTAACAACAACAACATCATCATCATCATCATGGCTTTCGCATCTAATCATTTGTTTTCGTTGTTTATTTCAAACAGAGCGTATCGAGCGCATTTTGTAAAAATAATTACATTTGCGGTTATTTGACGGACGCACTGTATATATGCATGTGTATGTATGTCTGTGTGTGTGTGTGTATGTGTGCGTGTGCAGCATTCATCTGCACTGGTCAGTGCTCTGCACAGCTGTAGTTGCACTTGCAGTCGCTGTAAAAAAATTGCATTTAATTATAAATTCTATAATGAGGCTGCGCAAATAATGTTCCTGCAATCAGTTTTTCTTTCACTCACTCTTCCCCTCCTCCCCACTCCTTCCGTCGTCACTAGCAGTCAGCGATTAAATTAATCAGCGTCATATGCTGGTGATTGACTTGTCGGCATGCAAATATACATTTACATAGTCGCCCTATGCACTTGGATTGTAAATCATATTTCTTATAAATAAAACTCTACATAATTTATGGCACTGACGGAAACAGCAACAAATGATGTCACACGTGGAGCTTAATCTACCTATGAATATAAATATATATACACATGTATATACGTTGCAGGTCTCAATAAACCCTGTAAGCGCCACATTATAGATATGATATTCTATATAAATATCTTTGACATAACAAAAATAACTAACTCATTCGCTGTTTTGTTGTGCGACTAATTTCGTGTTGCCTCATAGATTTATGTCCGATTCGACCTTAACCAATTTATTATAGCATTTATAAGTGGCGACTTTTGTAGCCTTTTTTACGATCCCACCAACTAAGTAGCGTATCTGCCCTGCCTGGCATACACATATAATTTATATATAGTATATCCACAAGTTGAGCATGATGAATATAAAGATATTTGATTGCTCAGAATCAAAGGCAACAGCAACACGATTGCCTCAGACGCCTGCTCTGCCTATTTTATACATATCGTATGTATGTCGTATTCCGTGGCGTGTTTAGCACGGAATATATAAGCAACATGGCAGATTTTGGCAATTGTTCAAGGCTGACGCAAATGTGGAGACAGCAGAGCCTAACGATCTGACTGCCTTCCGCACAAATTACCTACAAATTGTTTACACGAAATGAAAGCAAATTTCGTGGCGACATCGTCGAATTTCTCATGCCATACAAATGAAATATGAAATCGGGCTGGCTTTGCGACCCAGTTGCATAGCCATGCTCATAATCAGAAGAAAGTTCTACCTGGAGCACGGCTTGGCCACTTGCTTCAGCTACCAAATCTGTTTCGATACACATACGTTTGTTTGTTTTTGTTTGTTTATTTGCTTATCAGTGGTGCGGCGTCTCTAATTAATTTCTTCTCCTTTTCTTCTTCTTTTTTATATTTTGTCGACTCTCACACAAGTCGCCGTCGATGTTGGCCGAGAGATCCGGTCGTGGCGACTCTGCTGCCCACGTAGGCATAGCAAACTAATTAAGTCGCATATACAAAACACCAGCTTTTTTATCAAAGCGATATAATAAAATATATAAGAAAAAAAAATACAAACCAAACCAAACAGAGAGTAAAAACTCTGAAATAAACCCCTCTTTATCTACGAAAACACACACACACAGATATACCCAAAAGTGTATTGTAGATAATCGACATAAGAGTGAAGAAAAATAAATACGAACTGGAAACTGTTTATCAGCGCCTAATGAATGAAGCTTGGCCAGTGATAAGAGGGCCGAAAGACTCTTTAAGCCACGCACGTGTGCTGCCAAAACCACAAAGCGAGCCAGAAACGTCTATAGATATGCATGCAAGTAATTTGTATACCCTATAAAGTGGAGCGGAAACTGCAAAGGTTATCTAAACTACTCTTAATATACATAGATATATGTTTATTATTTTATTACTTAATATATTAATTAAATGTTTGAATATACCTTTAATAATATTAATAAAGGAAAATTAATTAATATTTAATATCAAATAATTGAATTTAAAACAAACTGGAATTATTTAATTATAAATCTAATTTTCTTATTTCTAAATATTATTTTATTTAAAAACAATTATAACATTTAACTAATTTTTAGCTATTTTTATTTTTTATTTTGAATAACTATTAATAATTAAACAAAAAATAATATTTGAAAAAAAACCCAACTTTAATAATTTAATTATAAATCAATTTTTCTTAATTTATTTATAATTTATTTATATTTCTATAATTATTTAATTATATTATTATACTATATTTATTTAAATATTATTAAAAAAATTCTAAAATATATTAGAAAATATTTAAAAAGTAATATAGAGTATCTATGTAATCTGTGCCCACAGCATTGGGTTTATCATTTATTTTTTTCCGCCTCTCTTCTTTTTTAATAATTTTGTATAACAATTGCTGACGCTGCTTGAACGCCCATCAATCACAGCGCTCGAGTGTCTCACAAAAATATTTATAATAACTTGAAACGTTTATTTTTTTGTTGTTATTCAATTTTATTATTATTATTTTTTTTTGTTTTTTTTTTTTTTTTTTTTTTTTTTTTTTTTTTTTTTTTTTTTTTTTTTTTTTT
>NW_022045919.1:503453-527221 GCF_001654015.2 Drosophila navojoa
TTTTTTTTTTTTTTTTTTTTTTTTTTTTTTTTTTTTTTTTTTTTTTTGTTTTTGGCGCACTTGCGAGTAGCTTTCAGCGTTTTCAATTTCATTTAGAGGCCTTTAATTGCCGAAATCAATTCAAAATCCAGTTGAACGCGTTAAAAGCAGCCACAGCAGCCGGCAGCACAAAAAAATAAATAAAAATAAAATAAAATAAAAACGGGAAACACTGAAGCAAAAACAAAAGCAAAAGCAACAACTACAACATCAACTACAGCAAGCCAAAAATTTTAATAATTATTAACAAGACAGCCAGTTCATTAGCGCCGCAGGCATACAAAATGTATAAAAAAATTTTTTAACAAAAATAACAAAAACACCAGCACACAAAAAATATGTGAAAAATTTTAATAAAAATACAAACAAATGTTGGGTAATTAAGACTTGTCTTCTGTATATGTAGATATTACGAGTACTCGATACATTGTTCGTGCGCCGAGAAACGAAAAGGCGTCTGGAAACTTGTTCTACAACTTGTTTTTACATACCGTCCATAGACTAGAATTGCACACGAACCAGGGGGATACGGGGACCCGGGGATCCGGAGATCCGGGGAGCTGTTAACTGGAGATACGACGGGGGCCAGCCCAGCTGAGGCGATAATGTGTAGCCGCACCATATGCGATAATGTTGCGAGCACATGATATAATAAAATTGGAATGTGCTGCAATTGGTCGCACACACACACGCACACACATGTACATAGACTGAGATAGCACTTGTGTGTATAAATAACAAACTATTGGCTTGTATTACAGTTTATCAAGCCATGAGCATGGTTCAGCTCAGCTCAGCTGAGATCGACTCGACTCGACTCGACTCGGCTCGACTCGACTCGGTGGGTTCTGTTTGCGGGGCAACATACTTGGGCCGCAGTAAATTTCCATAAATTTACATGCAATAAATCAAAATGAAAATGTTTTTCTGCCAGCAGACAAACTGAGTGAGCTCTCTTATCTCCATTGACTGGCTGTCTAGGCCTGGGCTGCTGTGCACTGAAGAAACTAAACACAGTGGGCTTATCAATTCAATGGCTGACAAAGTGCAATCAACTCTGCAACGCTCTGCGTTTCCTCGTAAGACCCAAACGCGCTCATGACAATCATGATGATGGTGATGTTGATGATGTGCTGCGCTGTTGTTGCCGATGACTAAGTTGTCAGTTGGACACCCCCCACGCAGTTGAAAGCCACAAGACTGGTCGTCTGTTTTATTATTTGGTTAAACAAAACACAGCCGGCAAAAATGGCAAATGCTGACGCCGATGAACTCATTCATTGCCTTCATTCATGCATTGGCTGCATATCGCCAAGAAGCAAGAACTGCGAACTGACAGACTGACAAACTGAGCAACCGACCACAGACAACAGACAACAGAGAACAGAGAACAGAGAACAGTGCCCAAAATGGCAGTCGGTTGGTATATTGACTGCCTGCTAAAATGTATTTAACATGCCTAATGGACTTCTGAGCTGGCCCAGAGCACAGGAACTGCTGGCGGAAAGGAAATGCAGCAACAACAGCAACATCAAAGCAAAAGGGGGCAATGCGTGCGGCTGTTTATTCAATGCACTCTGCTCTTTTTGTCTCTCGTGTTGTTTTTTTTTTTTCACGACTCGGCCGATGACTAATTCACACCGTTTGCTGATAAAGCACACAGCGCACAATGAGCAGACGTGTATCGAGTGTGAGTCCCTTGAGTCGGACGGAGAGACAGCATATGCTAATTCAACTATTTCATACATTTGGGGCAGCTTGACAATTACGTCATTGACAAAAAACATCATCATCATCATCATCATCGCGATCATGATCATTAGCAATTGTCTCGGCTAGCCAAGAATCGTAAAATTTCGCCTTGCCTCTCATAGTGCACTTGGCAGACAGTCGAATCGCTTATGGCATATGGCATATGGCGCTACTGGCTTTCGGACAGTGCTGTTGATAGCACTTTTTCATAAAGTGCACGTCTAGGAAATTTCTTATACGCCACTATTTTGATTTTTATTTATTTCACTTTTTCTTCTTTTTTCCCCTTTTTTTTGCAACTACAACAAAAACATGGAAAAGCGACGACATGTGTTAATGTGAATGTGCATGCGCAACAGCAACAAATATTTTTGCTTATTTGGTCGAGCTTTACTTACGATTCGGAATTGTTTATAGCATTCTAGAATTCTAGCATTTGTATTCCCATGAGGAATAATCGATAGCACGTACCTGCAACGAATGAAAGAAATTATAAGTAAATAATATTTAAATTTATTCAAATTTATTTATGTTTAAAATACTTAGAAATACTTATAAATACAATTTAAAAGTAATATATTCCTGGTATAGATTTAAAGCAATCTTAATATTCATCTAAATGCATTAAATCAGCAAATTAAAAGTAATGTTAAAAACTAATTGAATGCATATATATGTATATATTTATAATCTATATTTATTAATAATTTGCAAAGGCAACATCGTGCCTTATCGATAGAGAAAAAGATCATGCAATAACATTTAATGAAGGCGCCAGTACAAGGCATTAATCGTCCGTTCAAAGAGAGAGAGAGGGAGAGAGTGAGTGAGAGAGAGAGAGAATTACACTCGACACAGAGCAGTGTGAATGTGAACGTGTTCGACAATTTATCTATATCTATAAGCATGAGCAAATATATATACATATATATATTTCTATTTGGTATATCGACAATAATCAACAGCAGCTGATTCACACGTTCTTTCAGCAAAATAAATTATATTAAAGACAAAATCAACAACAATTGAAAACGAAACTAGGAACAACAACAACAGCAGCCAAACACGCAAGCGACAAAAGCAAACTTAATTAAAAATCAAAAATGTGGTGCACAAGTCAACAAACCACCCACACAGCTCACAGAGAGGGCAGGTAAATAAAAAAAAAATCATATGCACAAATTGAAAAAAGACAAGAAGAAGAAGAAAGAAAAAACGAATTGCACCTCAGCGTACAATGGCCATAAATATGAAATCGTATGGTAAATTAATGCTATTATAGCGTCTAAAATACAACACAGACTTCAAACTACTATGTAGAAGAAATATGTTTAGAAAACAACAACAACAACAACAACTGCTACTACAACAACAACAAGAGGCAAAAAAAAGAGCCATATTTGAAGACCTTGTACGTGTGCTGCCTACACAACCAGTTCGCATTTTCAGTTGATTTCAATTTTGTGCCTAGCCCGGCCCGCTCCGGCCTGGTCTGGTCTGGCCGGCTCTGGCGACGTTTTGGTTTCTTGTCTATATGTATCTAAATGTATATGTATATATCTGTGCATATGGCGGCACTTGATTTGCATAACAAATGCTGCAGCAGCAGCCCCAGTTTGCTGCTAAAAAGATTGCTTGCCAAAAATTCACTTTAGATTCATCAAATGCGCACCCAAAAGTCAAAGCTCGTCGCGCTCAATTACCACAAATTTCACTCCATTAAGGCACACACCTCGCACACTCGCATAAAAACCAAATGTCTATCATTAAGTAGTGCCTCCCCGTCCCCTGCAGCCTACCACAGCTCAACTCAGTCTCAGTCTCAGTCGCAGCTCGGTCCATTATCAATGAAATTCGCGATTTTCCATTTCCGCTTTTTATGCAAAATTAATTGCACTTAATTATGACCGAAACTAATTGCCAGCAATTGAGCGCCTTGCGATTAGCTCACCTGACGTATAAAATAATTTAGTTTTAAATAACATCCACTTTGGGTTTGTCACTTTAAAATTTGTATAAATAATAATTTAATTTCATAATGAAGCTCATCAAATATGCTAATTTCCAGTCGAAATTTTGTGTAATTTGGCGCCGATCCGACCTCAACATGGCCCACGATCACAGCTGGAGCACCTACACCCCAGAGACGTGTCAGTTATTGACAAATTGGCGAATAACTGCGCCGCGTATAGGGAATGCCCATATGGCATTACGTGTCCGACAGAACGGCCCTTATTTAGAGACTATGTCTATATGTCTACATGTATATATATTTGAGTGTGGATGAGCATTAGTCAGCATTTGAGCTTGATTGCGTAGCACGGTTGTTGTGATTGTTTGCATTTTCAAATTTACCTGTATATATACACCTATATATGTATGTACAGCAATATGGACATAAACAAATTACGCTGTAAACAAAGCGCAGGCCGACAGGTGGAGCTAGTGGGGCCAGCGGGGCCAGTCGGGGGGTGTGTGCATACAGATATCGGAGGTATGGCAAATATGCACAATAGCTTGGCAAAAGGTTAATTATGCAGGCAGGGTGTTTTTTTACAGTACGATTTTCCACCTGGACTTAGTTAGCTTCGTTCGTCAGTGCCCACATTTCGTCAATCATTTTTGTGTGGTTGTCGTTGTGGTGGCGGTGGTGGTGGTTGCGCTTTAGTTGTGCATGAAAATCGTGTTTGTAGTTTTTATTATTTTGTTTTTTGTTTTTTTGTTTAACATTTTCACTGCATTTTACAGCCAAACAAATTTTTTGACAAGCAACTGACAGAAATTGACAAGCGCACGAGCAATGGTCCGTCAAATGTATGGGGAGCAGAGCCAGCCGAGTGGGGAGAGAAGCCACAGAGCAGAGCAGAGCAGAGCAGATCAGGGCTGAGCAGCACAGCAGAACTGTACAGTAATGTGAAAGATGATTCCAGCTGTGAAAAGGTCAACATAGAGAGACCCAGGCATTTAGCCAGCCAGACATGCTGTGTGGCTGTCCGTCTCTCCATCCCTCCATCCGTCAGTCTGTCGTGTGTCGTGCAGAGCTATTGCTGTTATGCTAGTCGCCTCACTTTCCAATGGCTAAAAGAAAAGAAAAGTGTGGCCTGAGAACCGATCAGGGCATTTCTCCCAGCCATCAAACGAGACTCGCTCCGCAGACGAGCTAATATTGACAAATTAAATGCAGTCTAATGTGTGTTTAATGAGTTCGCTCAGTTTATTGGTTTGGGTGTTTTCAGCTTCGTTTCTATGAGCGAAAGCCCCCCGCCGTGATTCATATATATGTTCATACACATACATACATATGTATATACATGTGTAGCTTGGACTGCTTCAAAAAAATTTCGCTTGCATCATTTTCACATGTTAATTAGTTGGTTTTTTTTTAGCATTAGCTGTTGACTTTTTGTTGCCCAAGCTGAAAACTATTTATCTAACGTCGACATATGGAAAATAGCTCTAAAGTAAAGAGTTTAACAAATATGTACAGCTTTTTGAGCAACTCACAGGTGATAAAAAGAAAAATAGATTTCGAGTTCATTTCAAATACTATTCATATTAGTGAAAACACTAAAATTATCGTTTTAGTGGTAATCAATTTTATGTTTGCTTTAAAATCAATACTAAAAATGATTAATAAAGATTTAGTTTAAATTGAAAATAAAAAGCTTATTATTTTTAGTTTAAATTTAATGTATGAATCATAAATTTTAGTAAATAATAATTTATATGGCTATAGTTGTTATTATTAACTTATTCTTATTTGATTAAATTGTTATTAAATCTTTTCTAAGCAACAATTTTATGATTTTAATATAAATTGAACACACAAGCGAATTATTTTTAGTGTAGATTTGATATAAAAATTAATTTGTAGTATTGAATTAAAGCAAATTTGTTTAGTCTATTATGCAAATTTATAATTTATGTAAAACTATAGATATATAAAACAATTATTTATAATTTTAGAAGGAATTTAAAGAAGAAATACAAATAGATAAAAAACAATTATTTATAATTTTTGTAGAAATTTAAAGAAGAAATTCAATATTTGTAGTATCGATTCAAAAACTGTAAATAAAAAATACAACCATATAAAATATAGTATTATAGATTTTACTAATGTTTATATATAAACTTGTAATCAAAATCAACTCGGGTTCCAGGTTAGCTTTACACAATAACAAAAAGTGGTTTTACCTTCATATATACAAGTTCTCATATAAACATTAATTAAATATTCTTTTGTCTAGCAAGCTTTTGAAGTAAACACAGGTTTTTTTTGCCCTTTTAATAAATGTTTCCTAAATAAATATTTTTTGTATTGTATTATATTATATATTTGATTCAAGTGTCATCTTTCATCATTTTAAAGTACATTCTTGAGTAATTTCTAACCAGATGTTGACAAAGTTTCAACACTCAACGGGTGTTATTTGGAGAAAATCCCGCTGCACAAATGCATCTGCTTGCAATTTGAGGCAACATATGTGCCTAGGCCTAGGCCTGCGCCCTGGAGCATAAAAAATATTAAGAAAACACAAAACTACATATGAGCAACGCATCAGAACCAACACACAGACACACACACACATGTGTGCCTGGGTATGTGTGTGTGTGTGTGTGTGTGTGTGTTAAAACTGGCAGCCAAAGGCAAGGCAATTCAAAAGTCATTGAGGCGCAAAAGTCAAGCATAAATATTTCAAATAATGTTTGTTGGCCCCGGCCAGAGCTCCACACAACGCCACCGGGCACTAGCAATAGCTATAGCTCTGGCTATGGCAATCGGCTATAGCACTAAGCATTGGGTCTCGGGTCTCGGGTCTGGGATCTGTTGTGTTCTCAGTGCTCAGTGCTCTGCGCTCAGCGCTCAGGGCAGGCAACGTTGTGTGGCATAATTTGGTGAGAGTTCGAGTTCAACATCTGAAAAACAGCAACAACAACAACAACAATAGCAGCAACAGAAACAACAACACGAGCACATTAACTCGAAATAAGAACAACACACGAATCTCGAAGCGGAGAAGAGCGCAGAGGCGAACATTATTCGTTCGTTCGCTCACTGGAGGCAGCGCTGTAATAGTCGACGGCGACGACGACGTCGGCGATGACCTCAGTTAAAAATAAATAATACTTTACATTGTTTGGAATTAGTTGCTGTTTTTGGTTAGAATATTGTTGCATCCATCTCCTTCTGTGTAGCTATGCTGCTTGTTTAGGTTGTAAGTTCAGGGTGGCGCTCAGTGTCGCCTCTCTCTCTCTCTCTCTCTCGTTGATGTCGATCACAACAAGAGCAGCAACAAGCAACACTGAGAACAAGCAACGACGTCGACAACGACTTTGACTATGGCATACAAATCATTTTGTCAACTCAACTTGTTCTGGCAGCTGTGTAGGGTATTTATGTAAATTCTTGTACGACATTTATCACAGACGAAATTGATGAACCTGCCCATGATATATGGCTGGCTCATGCAGACTTAGGGGAGCTCCACAGCAGACAGATCGAAAGAAAGCGATTTGATAAAACATCTGTAGCAATTCCAGTTAAATTCTCAATATCTTTCTCAATTTTGCATTTCTCTTAATTGGAAAATTAAGTGGGATAAAAGAGAAGTAACTGATTAGATATATTTAACAAGATCTTCGATTTTTTAACTTCTTATAGAAATAAAAAAAAAATAAATAAATAAATAAATAAACAAACAAATGGCAATATGTATTGTTTTGTAACTCGATAAAAAACATTTTTGAAGATGTTAAGAAAATCTATAGCAATTGCAGATAAATTCTCAATAAATGTATATCAGAAATATGAGTGGTGAAATATATTATAGACATTTTGTCAAGTCTTTGATTTATGTGTCTAAAATGAAAAAAACAATAAACAAATAAATAAATACAATAAATACAAATATTTAATAATAATTTTACAAATTCTAGAGTTTCACAAATTAAACCCAATAAGTAAACGAAATTGAACAAAAGCTGCCTCAGGGATTCCGCTAATAGCACTTGGGCTCTACTTCAGGTGCGCTCTTATCAGCTGTGTCTCATTTTTCGGAATCGGGGCAAATAGTAATATGAGCGCAAACCATGTTGTTTCAGTTTTATTTACCCCGAGTTTGCCGTTAAATTAAACAGCTCGCACGCACAAGTGTTTCTTTATAGCATTATATACACAAATACACATACACACAAGTGGAGATATATAAGCATATGTGGAATATAAACAAAAAGGTAAAAAAAACAAAACCAGTTTATATGACGGTGGTGTATGTAATGCGCTAGCCACTCCAAATACATATATAAATTGTATTCTATGGCTACAAATCGAATAAAGAAATCGAACTGAACTCCCTTGCGCTTTACAAAAAGGGGATGACGCATGCATAATACAATAATACCGGAAATGTATCGATGCAAATCAGAGAACCGCTGCTCATTAATGTATTGTGTTCATTGTATCATCAACAAAGCAGAAAACATCGCAGAGCTCCAAGCAGCGACCACAACTCAATTATAAAGTTGAGAAAATAAACAAAATAATAAACCCTTATCTCGATATTATAATTCTATGTGCATAACTACAGCAGACGCTCGAAATCTTTGAAAGTTCTCTAGAAAATCTTTTCATTGAATACTTGAGCAGAATCTTGATGTATTCTTGCGGGGCGCACGCTATACGCGCTAGCGAGTCTTCACCGTACCTGAAAGATCAAAACGCAGTGATTTATGTGACTGTGATGTGAGATGCCGAAACTGTCCCCATCCATAGCACAAGAATCGCTGTCAGATAAAGTCTCAGTTAGCTGTCTCAAGTGCCGATTCGGATCGCTCTGATGAAACCAGCAGACTGAAGTAGTAGATAGATAATGCATGCGACTAACTAGCTGTTTAACACATGTGTGTACTGCATATAATATATAGGTTATCACTATATCATTTTGGAGTCGACGAGCCACCGCCACTCAGCGAGCTGACAAGATAAAGCGGCCTAGCCGAGACTAAAAAGGAGAGACAACCACAAGCCCAAAACCCAGACGCAAGCCGAGGCAGAGGCACAGCCAACTGCGATAGTGGTGTGTGTGTGTGTGTGTGGCATATGCCGGTTTGAGTAGAGTCTGTTTTTTTTATACCCTATGGTCATTGAAAATGAGGGTATGCATAGATACAAAGATCGAAAACAATGATAAGAAGAAACATACTTATTTCTAATACATATTGCACAGAGTAAAATCATATTTCAGATAGTAAACAAAGATAAGAACTGAGTAATTTCTAGCACATTGCCTGAATATAAGTAAAGCCCAAGTATTTTGCAAATCTATCAAAATTAACGAAACGAAAATAGAGTGCATATATGCCATAAATATTAAACATATTTGAATTCCACGTCAAGAGCTGATTAGATAAACATACATATCTACAGCTCGCCATGAATGAATGTATGTATGTATATATAGTTCTGTTATAGATTAGACGAATTGCCAAGTACAATTTGAAGGAAGCATAGATTAAAAATAATAAAAATGAATAAATATTTTATTACTCTCTCACTACTATTTAATTTCTATATATGATTTCATAATACATAATATTATTAGGGATATATAAATACTATACAATTTTATCTGCAATAAATTCTAAAGCCTTTACAAATAGAGAGTATCTTGCAGTCAGACACGTCGCTATCGCAGCACTCTCGCTTGTTATTTATTTATTTCGTTTGGTTGTTAATTTTTATTTTTGGAGTGAAAGTAACTGCAAACATAGCGACAGCAACTAAATGTCTTCTAACATGTTCTCTGTTCTAGGAAATGTCGCTTGCATTAACTTTGCCATCTTCAGCTGCTGCTGCTGCTGCTTTTGTTGTTGTTGTTTGTGACTCTGCTGCTGCTGCTGCCGCTGTCGCTGCTGCACAGAGATAAGCTAATGTTTGCCCGCCGCCAATGATAAGGCCCATAGGCCTAAACTAACTTTTACACGTACCTTTTAGACGCGCTTGCAGCTGCTTCGGTGCAAGAGAGATGGGGGAAAAAGCACAGTTAGCAAGAGAGAAGACGATGGCTTTTCGCTTTTCTGCTTTTCACACACACTTACACACACGCGCGCACAAATACAAATACTCTTTTCTCTTAATTTTGTATATTTATCTCACAAATCTAGAATGATTTTTGCAATTTCAATTAATTTTACTCCTTCAATTTCTCCAATTCAATTTCAAACACTTTTCACACTACGCACAATTACTTTGTTGTTTTGCGCTCGTTTTCGACATAACAATTTCGATTTCGATTTCGATTACAATTTCAACATGTTTTTATTTTCATTTGGGGGGGCTTATGCGAGAATTTTGTAATCTAAAACAAAAACAAACGCTGCTCTCGCACTGCTCTTTCTCGCTCTTTCGCGCACACACACTCACACACTTGCAACGGAACCGAAACGAACCGAATAGCTCAGAAAACAGATTTTTACGCACTATTTAGCTTTATATTTTACTGTAATTTTTCCTCGCTTGTTTTTTATACGTTTGTGTGAATATGTATGTAGGTGTGTATGCAGCTGGTTTTCATGAAGGGGGCTGGGGCGGTTTGGCGGGTCGGGGCGGGGCTGGCCAGTGCGAAATTCAAGCCGAAAAAAAATAGTACCCGACTTCGCCGCGTCTTGACAATCGAAGCGTTTGTTTTGTTTGCAACTGCAATTTCCGCGCTCGTTTCTTTTTGTTTATACTAAAAGCGATTTGGTTGTTGTTGTTGTTGTTGTTGCTGCAGCAAAACAAACGTTTTCTTTCTTAATAAACTTTTACGCTGCGCTATCGTTTCGTGTGTTTCTTGTTTATCGTATTCTCTTCGGTTTGTTTTGTAATTTCGTTCACGTTCTTGTCCACGGCCTCTCTGCGTTTGTGTATGAATCTGTCTGTCTCACGCTGCGCGCCGCTCATTCATAAATCGTGGGCCCGTTTGAATCAGCGACAATAACTAATCTCTCGCTCGACCCGTCTGCACGTCTGACCAGTTTGGCAAGCGGTTGCCGACTAACGGTTGCAACCAATCGGCAACGCCACCACGATCGTTTCGTGTTGCCTTCGAACATGTTCCACTCGCTGTAAATGCAACCTCTGCTAAAGTTAACAGTGGTGCGTTATGCTGTAAGCTGTTTACTCTCTTTATGACTAACGGGAATTTGATTAGGGATTGAAATTCATGAAAATGGAAATATGCATACATATGCATATATCTACAATATTTGCTATATATTTTTCTGATTACGCTGATTACGCTTCTCATAGGCTGGCTGTGTACAACAAACGTAATAGGTCTTCCTTTAAGAGTGTTAAATGTCATCTGAGCAGTTTATCTAGAAGAACTGCACAGCTTCACTCTGCACTTAGTCAACTTACATATATAGAAATTCAGAGTTTATACAAAAATAAAAATTCATTTAACTTAATCCCAGCCCGTATAAATAAGTTCAACATAACATTAACAGAGCGAACAGCGCTTAACCGTTTCGATGAGCGAACTTGTTGGCTGTGGAACCAGTGAGCGACGGCGCGCTCTTCGCAACATTTGAAGCGTCGACGGTTGAAAGAACTTTTTCATCATTGAAAGTAAAACCGAAATGGAGAAAAATCTTCCCACCTGCGGTGTTTCGTTCTGTGTGTAAATTTACACACTTTCCAATGTTAACAAGCGGCGATAAAGCAACATGGAGCGACTCGACTCGACTCAGCCAACATTGTTAGCGACCTGCGTTTTATGGGGCACACAGCTGGCCGCAAGGCAACTGTTGCGGCTCTTGTTGCAGCATCCGAGAGTTTATCGTCGTCTTAAATCATTTGCTCTTATCAGAGCGCGTCGCTTATCTGGCGAGTTTTACGACCCGGAGCTTTTCCTGCCATTGTCGAAGTGTCAATTTCCAAGAAGGCGTCTTAACACTTTCATTGTCTTAATTAGTTTAGCACTCAGTGTATCTTGGGGCTTAGTGTTTCATTTGTTTTGTTCGACGAGCACAGCAACCTTTGATATCCAGGTCGTGGCGTATCTTCATACAAAATGTTAGACCCATTCCATATTTACAAAGTTAGTTAGTTAGTTCGTTAGACATATTTTTTTTTTTTAATTCTTGACAATAATTTTTTCGATTTTTTTGTGTGGCAACAAAAAGTTTGTAAATTCTTTGGCAATAAAATGTCGTGGATATTGCGTGCCATAAAAAAATGTTACAAGGGCAAGAGGCTGCATGTGACCTTCTCCACAAGGACTTTAGCACAGGATCGGGAGCGTAAGATTCTCAACATGGCCTCGCCGATTCCATTTCAGAATTTCCTGAACGAGGTGCGTTTGATTGCAATGGATGAGAAGGGCGTCGATCATATGACCTTAAAGGAGTCGGCCTCGATGCGCAGGGCCGCCACACGGCTGTGGGGCATGCTAACCGAAGAACAGAAGAATAGGTACCGCGAAATCGCCGTCAACTCGAGCTTTACTCGCCTCTCCCTGACGAGACTAATGGAGTCGAAGAGTAATCTTGACTTGCCGCATCAAAGCAGCCATGAGAGCCAGATACCATCGACGCCGCTTGAAGACGTAGGTTCGATAAGCAAGCCAAAAAAGAGCCGGGGCCCTGCCCGTCCTCGCACGCTTGTTAGAAAACGGAAAGTGCCCAATGTGAAGGGCGTCAAGAAGCCGAAAAAACCCAAAAAGATCTCCAAGCCGCTAACCAAACGCTTGAAGAAATCGATACGCAAATGCACTCGTCCGATATCGACGCCAATTGCTATGGACATAGATCCGCCACAAATAGAAATACCCCGTTCAAAATTGGGCAAACGCCGATACAGCAATACAGATATGAGCAAAGAAGGATACGACAAATCTGAGACCTCAAATTTGTCTGGATGTGTACCTTCGCAATTGCCCAATCATAACGAACTGATTGCCCTGGTTGAAAGCAACGCCACAGAGTTACCTCCGCTACACAACGTACCCAAGCGCAGACGTCACTTATAAGGAGGATTAATTGAGTCTTAATTACCCTTTGGATCGTTATCAAAATTCAATAATTGTTATATTGACAAAGAACCAAGTGTTCTCTAATATATATATATATATATATGTAGTTATTATCAACCACAAGTAATTGTATTTCACTTGCAGTTCATTCACAAACAGATCCAACTCCCATAACTATTCATCAGGATTAGCCGTGTCAGTCGCGCTTCCTTCTCGTCTGCTCTCAGCTGGGAATTATTTAGTTTTCAGTTTGTTTTTTAGGTGTTTTTTTTTTTTTTTGTCGTGGTGTGTGCTATGCGGCGGCCACATCCTTATCAAAGGTGCGCATCAACGTCACAGAGATCCCCCCAACTCGAAACCAGCTACGTGCCTGCGTTCAGTCTTTGAAATCGAAACCTCTGACGATCCATTGTGTTGAAATCTAAGCGAGACCCGCGCTGCATGTTGATCGATCGCGTTTTTTTCTCTTTTCCTTTTCTCTCTTCTCATTTTATTTCCAATGAAAAGCGAAGCCAGCACGAGAAACCAAAACAAAAAGATGCTACGCTGATATATTTTCGAGCATTTTTTGAATAGTTTTCAATGCCAATGACAGCAGCGCTCATTCGCCGCGAGTGCCACACAAAAATATGCAAGATCTTTAATCTTATTTGTTTTCTTTCAGCTTAGGCATAGAGACTGCATTTTAAAAAGCATTTCAAAAACAAATATAATAAAGTAATATAAACAGCGTGTATTCAGAATGTGCGTTGAATAAATATCAAAATAAAATGCGTAGTCTGCATTTTCTTTTTTGTATATTCTTTATATGTTATATTTTATTTGGGATAGTATTACATTCTGACAAATATTGCCATATACGTTCAGCAGCTTTTCTTTATCTGTTATCAATTTTAAAATTTGAAACATGATCCAACTTTATCAAAATCAAAAAAAAATATTTCCCATTTTTAAGAACCGAATTTCTATGATTAACAAATATGGCCTCAAATTGCTAAAAAGCCGTTTAAGTTTCCAGGAAAGTTTGTGGTAACGGCATATGAAGGGGTATTAGACAACCAAGATCATCTTTTACGGAAGGGCTAAACAAATATCGCAACATTTATTCATAGACAGAAGCCTTCTCATTATTACTCTTCACCTTCTTGGCTCTCTATGCAATGGATCTCTTCCCGTTTAAAGACCATCGCACGAATAAGTCAGATCGGGGAGCTCCACAGAAAACGAAACGAAAAGCGAAGCCTCTAGGTCAGAGTGAGAGAGAATAAATATAATTTTTATGTTGATTTCCGTAAAAATATAATTGATAAGACTTTAGCTATTTAAAAATGGAATAGAACATTTTTAATTTATATTTTTTTAAATCTGTATATTTATACAATAATTTATGTTTATAGCATTGACATTACTATCACACAGCTGAGCTCGACAATCTCTCATGTTGTAATCGTAAAATTTGTGATAGAAAAAGTATGAAAATGTTTAAAAAGTCAACTTTGATATACATATGTATATTATTTTTACGACTTTCTGAGCTGTTGTAAGAACCAAAATACATACATAAATATATTCAAAGAAAATAATAATAAATTGTGAAATTTATAAAAATAATTATGCTGGACTAAATGAATTTAGTTGTATAAATTTAAATATATTTTGTTGAGTATATATATTTAGTAATTTTTATAGGGTAAATCAATTTAATATTTTTAGTAATATTTTTACTTAATTGTTTTTTTTTTTTTTTTTAATGTATATATTTAATAATTAAACATAAGTAGAATGACAAGTCTTATTAGAGACATTTTGTGAATAAAAATATAAAATCTATTCAACCTTTTCTTTCAAATATATATTTATATATTTTATTTTATTTTCGATATTTTTATACAGACATATGCTTTTGTGTGTGTGTGTGTGTGTGTGTGTGTCTTTCTGTGTGTGAGTGTACACGCACTTATCTTTCTCTTTTGCATAAATAATGCAAATAAAAAGCGATAAACGATAGTTATATATTAGCGCGCAGCGGGTAGCTGGCCAATAAAGTCGTACGATCGTTTGGCCTGGGTTTTCCCCCGTCTAAGCCAAAGCTCTGACGGCCGAGTGAAAATTGCTATAAAAAAAGGCAATGCTCGCGCACTCACTCAACGATGGCGACATCGTTCTGTTAATGGTCACACCACCTCTCTCTCTCTGTTTCTTCCTCTCTCTCTGTCTATCTCTAGATATTGCGATCCTCCACAGTCCTGCTGTTGCTGTTGTTGTCATTGGTGTTGCTGTTGCTTGATACCAAAACGCATTTGCGCCATTTGGCGGCGCTGGTTGATAACTCAAGTTTTTATAGCCGCGCGCGCATTTAACTTGATTATAAACGACCGCAGGCGGCCGGGTAATATAAAATCGCTTTTCATTATAGCCGGGGCATGTGAAATTAATATGCCAGGCCAGCCGGATAGCAGTCAAGGCAGCCAAACCTCTAAGTCAAGTTCGTTGCCTAAGTCTTTTGTTTTGCTTTGTGCTCAGCAGTTTCACTTGGTTTTTTCTTTTTTTCTTTTTTTGCCGACTGCCTGCTGTGTGTGTTTGTGGCTAAACAAAATCAAAGTCGCCTCAAATGTTCATTAATTCAAATTGATTCTAATCGTGGCGCACTCATTAATCCAAGCGCCACCCCACGCATGCAGCCGCCGTTCCAAAGGATCCCCAAAAGCATTTCTATTGCCTGGCGAGCTTTATTGATGGGCCGCACTTAGCTGCCGGAGCTGAGATCTGGTAGCAGCAGCAGCAGCAACAATTTCATGATTAATGTGGGCAATCTATGCTGGATGCATGGCTACTGCCATGTTCTATGACAATCCAAAAAACGTATATATTTATATATACTTGAAGCGGACAGGCAGACAGGTAGAAACTGTAGATTATGCTCTGACTGCTTACTTAAGATCCTTTTTCTCCCTCCCTCTCTCTCTCTCTCTGTCTGTCTCTCAGTTTCTCTGTACTTCCGCTTGTGAGCCACTTGTTACTTTTGCAGGCAAATACGATAAATTTTAAGTGCTGTTTGGCCAGCAGATAAGCCATAAATTGAGGAAGATCCTTCAATTCGGAATGCCAGACAGCAAACAAGGCAGCACACACAATGACACCTTCCACAGGCTGACTTACGACCAGGAAGACGCACAGCTCCGCAAACAGTCACGCGCAAGTCAATAGCTGCAGACAAACATATATGTATATGTACATATGTATAATTCTATATGTATTACAGATCATGCTGAAAACTGTGCTATGTGTAAATTAAATACGCGCAGAGCTAACGAGCAAACATCACAGACACTGGCCCAGCTGCCGTTAGGGCCAGTGGTCGAGGCTGTCGAGTCGGCAGCAGCTTATGTAAGGCCTTCTGGGCTCGGGTCTCAAGGTTGCCAGCATTGGGTCAAACGATCTGCGGACTGGAGCTGGAGCTGGAGCTGCGTACTGAGCGACCGCCAGTCGTGTGAAAATCTTGTACGACATTAAACGCCAATGAGTAAATACGAGCATAAATCAACATGACAAATGACTAAATATTCTGTGCGCCGACAACATCACAGGAAGGCTACAAGTATCAATGAGGCAGAAGAAGCTTACTCGGCTGACGGATACCACGTAATTGCACAAGGGTAAAGAGAAAGAGAAAGACAGAGAGAACGAGATTAAAGTAATTTATAGAATGAGAGGGGGAGAGAGAGTGACAATAGGAGAAAGAAACAGATATATATATATATATATATATATATATATATATATATGTATATGTATATACAATATATCCTCGTCTCTGTTACTCACTCATTCGATTTTGACTCGACCTCTGCCTATTGCTCTTTCACTTTTTGTATTTCTCTCTCTAGTTTCTCTTTCTTTCTCCTATATATGCATATATATGTATATATTTAGATAAATACAGAAATATAGATTTTAAAAGAAAGTATAAGAGCGAGAGTGAAGAATGATTAAGGCGATGACAGAGTAAAACTGAAGAAAGTAAGGTGCGAAATATGCAGAAGTAGAACGAATGATTAATGACTTGGCGCGGCCAGAAGATTAATTTACATACTTATAATAGGTAAGAGATATGATTTGACTACCTAAAGTTATTTAAAGAACTATGAAAAACGAAACGTAAGAATTGCTTTGCTAAAGCCTTAATTTCTTTCGGCATATGCTGTGAGAGTAGCTCGGTTCTAATAATATATAGGCTATATAAGACTTTCTATTAGAAACATAAATTATTGAATTTCTTTTGCATACACATATCCATAGCCGGGCATAGCCTTTAGCAAACGTGCCTGGGCACAGGGTATGCCCAGCGTGCAGTACTTGCTGCTGTACACAGCTCCCGTGGTAGTTGTTTATGTTGTTGCTGTTGTTGTTGCTGTTGTTGCTGTTATACAGGCCATTGTTTCGCCAATGAAATCTGCATAAATGGGTCAATTTTTTGGTTTTGGTGGCGGCGGCTCATTGGCTACGGCTCTGCCTTTATGTACTTGTTACGCCCGCCCGAGCAATGCGAGCCCATTTATCGCGATGCACTGAAAGTTTCGTTCAGTCTTTATTATTCTTGTTTTATTTTCTGTTTTTGGTTTATTCATTTCTGCAGTGCACAGCCCGCAGCAGCGAGAGCAGCAGCAGCAATAACAAGGGACGGGACGCTGCATTGTTTTGCATTTAATTTTTATTTATGGCTTGTTAGTTGGTGCTGCATTTTGACGCCAGCTCCCGGCTGAAGACCAAAATCTGCTATCAACACCAGAGCCCAAGCAGCGGCGGCCACATTCCAGGAAGCTCATATTTCTAGAAATCTTACAGAGTGCGAATCTGCTGGGGCTGCTAAGTTCAGAGCCGCCATGAAATGTGCAGCCTATGAGCTGTTACAAATGCGCCGCTGACAACATTAAGCCCAACACCACCGCACCACCACAGCGCCGCCACGCAGCACATCCGCTGACAGCGAGCGCTGGCAAAGCAATTGGGCGTGAAGTCAGTTCTATATGGCAAACTGTTGACAGCGCCAATAGACAGAGACGATATTGTGGGCATGGACCAATAATATCTAAGAATATAATAATAATAACATTTGACTGCCGTAATTTATTTCATCTTATTTATTTTATTTTTATTATTATAATTTTTTTGACTGCAGTATGTTATAAATTTTTCTTATTTTTATTATTATTTATTTTATTTACTTATTTAATTTTTTGACATATAAAGTCAACAGTTTATTAGGTAAGCTAGTTAGCTAAGCTAAAATGCAGTTATTTAAGCTTATACTCATACTTATATACTCAAGCCTAACAGAGCTCTACTCAAAAATGTTTCGCTATGATATTTCATGCAAACTGATTTCTATATTTAATTTACTACCTTCAAATTTATAGTTTTTGCTCACCTGCTCAAAAGAGTATTTTTTTATTTATATATATTTTTTTTTTAAATATACAAAGAACATTTACATTTACATTGATATTGAATGACGTTTTGAGCAGCCAAAGCTTAACTTAATTCAGTTCCAATAACCGTTGCTTGCGAGGTCATTTTTGATTCAGTCTATGACTAACTTTTTGCTACATTTGATACATCATCTTAATGTTCGACTCTAATTACAGCATTTGCTTGATCGATTTTAAAATGTTTTGCAGGCCACCAAATTGATTTGCGGTTCTAAATGCGGTTTGCTAAAACGATTTTAGCCCCAGCCACACACACATACTCACACATACTCATACACACACACACCCATACACGCAGGTGTTATTATAGCTATCTGAAACGGAATAGATGAAGGCGCGGTATATGAAATACAATTTAAGTCGCCAGAGAGTCTAACTCAGTCGAGCCGTACCGCTTCGCCTCTTACGTCCGCCCGCCCGTCCGTCTGTCCGTCCGCCTGACTGACTGACTATATAATGATAATTATAGAGAACGCTCGATGCCGCCGTGTCACAGTTGCCACATAAATCAAAGCCAGGCGGAAAAGTCAGTCAGGCGGGCAAAGTTGCCGCTTGCCACGCGCGGCGTCTCTCTGGCTCTGGCTCTGGCTTTGGCTTTGACTCTGGCTTTGGCTCTGCTTTCATGAAATCATAATTCTGTGCCGCCATCAGCTGCCGCATTTACAAGTTGCCTGCCGAAAGAGCTCGCAGCGCTCAAAGCTCAGCGCTCAACCAGTTTGCTCGGACTGGCTTTGTCTTGAGCTTGTGCTTTATTTTGTATATATGTATATATATATTTTTTTTTTTGCACCACCGTGGTTACTTTTGTGGCATCCGTCTCTGTAATTAGACGCTCATAATTAGCCAAGCTGAGCGATTTCTTATAGCACACACAGTGCTAGAAATAAAGGTGGGTTTAGAAAGTTTGCAAATTCGTTGATTATTAGCGCGATAATATTTAATTAGATTTCTGCCAGACACCTTGACGACGTGAAAGGTAGCCCCAGCTGCCGAGCTGCCGAGCTGCCCAGTTTAGATTTTTGGGCACGGCAGCAGCAGCAGCAGCAGCAGCAGCAGCATCAGCAGCGACTACAGCAAGTGGGTTGTGCTTTGCATATGCACGTTTCCGTTTGCATAAAAAAAACTTGCAATTTATAGTACTTAAGCTAAATGCGGCTCCGCTCAGCTGCTCTGAGCTGCTGCGGCCTTGATCGCATGCGACGGAGCGTTGCGAGGCGAAAATGTTGCAACGTTTGTTCTGCTGATTGTTTTGTTTATTTGCCAAAAGTGTTTGTTAGGCACAGCGCAGAATCATAAAACTGTAAACACGAAATGCATAAATTGCGAGTCGAGAGCAGAGCCGCACTTAACCCAGTTTAGCCAGCAGCCAGCAGCAGCAACTGTTGCTGCCACACTGATCGGCAACATTGCGTGCCGCTCTGCTATTGATTGGAGCGCGATGCTAGCCGATCTGGCGATTAGACAAAAAATATAGCTGTGGGCTAGTTTTCTTGTTGTTGTTGTTTTTTTGCCTAACAGCAGCCACTATAATTAGACGTCCCTGTTTGAGCCAAGCCCAAAAATATAAAGGAAAATGTCTGTCAAGTGCATAAGTTTGAGTTGCGGGGGGAAACAGCAGACAATTGCTGACACGCAATATAAATATTGAATGTTGTCTGCATTATTCACAAATCAACAAACCTATCACAGACATTATCACCTGGCCTCACCTGGCCAACTGTGTGCGCGGGGTGGCCCAAGTGCGGTAGCCGAATGACAGCAGGATGCGGCTCGGCCGTCAGACGTCGTCAGCTGTTGTCTGTGTTGTTGTGCGACACACAGGAAATACAAGCATCAGCACACACACACACACGTGCTTGCACACATGCAAATGTACGACGGCTTAATCACCTGCGGGTTGATAAACGGATAGGCAGACGACAGCGCTGGCTGGGCGTGGCCAGACAAGCCGACTGCCTGGCTAATTTCTATAAACAAATTTCATAGCGCCTGGCCAACCCACCCGAACTTTGATGTACAGTTAGGCAAAAACAAAAGGCAAAAGCAAAAAAAAACATAAGAAAAACGAGCGCCAAGTTGTCTGCAAGTGTTGCACATCGCACAGATGCCAGCGCCGCGATACAAGCCAAAGGCCAGCGACAACAACAACACAACAGCAACAACAATAGGCAGAAAAACAAAATCAAAAACAATGGTGGCAGCTGCTACCGCCACAAAACATAATCTCCAGCGATATCTCAGCGAGCAGCGGTATTCGTGTGGCTTCCTTGGCCTGCTCCTCCAACAGCAGCAGCAGCAACAGCAACACCAGCTTCCACTGCAACAGCAACAGCAGCCTGCTCCACCCCCCCGGCAGCAACTGTCTAAGTAGCTGCAGCCGCTGCCTGCCTTTTGAAGCGCCGGCGGGCCAATGCTTTGCTTTGCTTTTTACTCAATGTTGCAGTTGTTGCTCCTGCTGCCGCTGCTGCTGTTGTTGTTGCTGTTGCCGTTGCCCGGGCGTCCGTAACTAATAAAAATTTCAATTTGTACGCTAAACGGTTATTGACGTATTACCGCTCGGCCGGCTACGGCCACGGCTGCAATGCCAGCGATGGCAGAGAGGTAGCAGCAACGCCTTTAGTTATTGTTTCTTTTGGTGCATTGCAACGCCTTCGTAATGTTTTATTCATGCCAAAAACAACAGCAACAGCAGCAGCAGCAGCAGCAGCAACAACAGCAACAGTTACATTCAGTTCAGGCTTTGGCTTTCGCTGGCAATGCGAAAATATATTTCTGGCTAATCTATGAAAGTCAATTGCATATTGTCTGCTAATTTTGATTAGCCACTCGATGGACTGCCCTTGACACTGTTGGGGCGCACCTGTCTCTGGCGGCAGCGGCAGCAATTCAAATTATATGCCACCAGCGCAGAGAGTGGAGCCTAATCATGTCAATTTTCATATCCGGCCGCATCTTAATTACACATCTTTGTGCGCCTCAATAGGCCAAATGATTGTCTATCTTTATGGTAATTACGGTAACTGGCTTAATTACATAACCAAGGCGTCTCGCGCAGCGCTCAGTGCTTTCAAATTTCATACAATTTGCTGTAGACAATAGCGGCATGACATTAACCTGAAGTACGCCTTGATGTCAAATCCGATTTTCAAGAGGCGTATCAAAACCGAAAACAAAACTAGTTAGATCGAGGCAGATGCTGATGCTGATGCTAATGCTGGTGCGGATGTTGATGTGGCCATCAGATAAAGCAAAAGCTTCTCAAAAAAACAAAAATATTATTACTATTATTATTATTTATTTATTTGTTTTTGGCAATGGCAATGATGTTTGCGTCATTTTCGAATAAAGCAACTTGCGATAATTGTATGCGAATAGCACGCGCTGGACTTAAATTTGAGAGTCGTCAACAAAATCGAATGATTTTAATGATTATAATTAAGAAGATGTACTTGAAGGAGAGAGAGAGAGAGAGCGATAGAGAGATAGAAAACTATTCATATACTAACTATTTAGTGATTAAAAGGGAGCCGGAAAAGTGATGCGAAAGTTAGTGATATAGCAGGAGATAGATCAATATAGACATACAAATCTGAGAGGAGATTGTAAGCTGCAAAGAATCAGAGAGTGAGAGAGAGAGAGAGCAATTGAAGATAGGTATAGAAAGGGAGAGAGTTACATGAAGAAGGGCGACAGGCTGATAGTGAGTGACTAAAGATAGAGAAAAAGACAGATAGAGAGAGAGAGAGCGGCGAGAGAGTGTCAATGTAAGTGAATTACTGATAAAGCATGAGTAGGCTACTAAATACAACTTATATAATACATACAAATATTATTTTTAGCATTTATATTACAAACCCCGAGCAAAAGCATGAAATCAAATAGCTAATCAAAATTGTGTATAATCGTCTTCCGTCAATTAACTTTTTCCCAGGCATTATAAAGGGCGTTAATGCAATGCTAATGATGGTTAGAAAAGGCAGTTAAAATATAATTTATTTTACAGATGCAACATTGTCGTACTAAATGCGTTTAACTTCGTATATCAAAATGATTAACTTCCGGAAGAAGACGAAGCGAGAAATAACTTAAATGCCTCCTGCTTCATGCTTAGCTGCAAAGCTGGCGAAAAACCCGGAAGCAGTTTCATTAACCCAACTTGACCACAAGCAAGGCTCGTCGGTCGAGGTCTACCGCCAGTCAGTTCATCAAACAAAGAACAGGCTGCGCTGCATCACTTCACACAGTCCTGATTGCCTTCAACTCCCACACACTCACACACACACACACACACACACACACACTCGCACAATTGCCAATTAAGGGGCAGCTCAGGCTCGTTGAATATACATTTATTTTCCATTTAATTAACTTCCTTAAACGCTTAACATGTTTTTACATAATTATTGCAGCAACAACAACAACAACACAAGCAAATTAAATTAAACAAAGCAACAACAACAGCAACAACAACAGCAACAGCCGCAACAGCAACAAGTTATGTAGGTCACAGAGCGCAGCAAAAAAAAAAAAAATAAAATAAAATAAAATGTAAGAAGGAGCCAACAACAAACGACAAACAGTTTGGCAGACAGACGAACGGACAGACAGACGAGCCCGACTCGACATAAAAGGCTAAACACATCCAACTGTACAATCGCATAAAGATCACGATTAAATGAGTGCGCAATTGGATCAAATTTGCGCCAAGAGTGAAGCCAAAAACTAAACGAAGCAACAACAACAACAGCAACAACAACAACAAGCAAAGACAGTATAGGGACCCACTCTGAGCCACTATTCAAATGGCTCATAAAATTGCTAGCTGGTTGTTGTTGTTGCTGTTGCTGTTGCTGTTGTTGCTGCTTGTTGGTTTCACTGCAGTCCCATGGCTGTAAAATTGAATGCGTGTGGGTTGCAATGTGACACATACTGTCATTATTACCAGGCAACAACCTCTAGCGGCATGGCCTGGCCAGGCTCATATTACTGCGGCTCAATGCGAGTTGGCGGCTCGTTACAGGAAAAGTTTGGTTTCTTTTTGGGCAACGGGAAGAGAAGCGACACTAACTATTTATTTATGCATTATGCAATCGGCGACATTGCCATTTGTTTGTATCCACACATATATATATATATATATATTTTAGCATTATTATTTTTGGTTTTTTTTTGTCGTAAACTCGGCTTAGACAATAGTTGTTATCGTTAATAATTAGCTAGGCGTAACCCACTAATACAGCAGCTCATAAAACTAATGAAGCTAAAAAGGATCCATGAAAAACATGAGCACTACCTCGTTTCACTCTAAATTTGGCTAATTTTTACGGAGTTGTAAATGAGCCAAGATCCATAAATGAAATTAACTCTAGTCCAAATTGCAGGAATGCAACTTGAACTTTTACAAAATGGCAATAGACAGAGAGAGAGAGAGAGAGAGAGAGAGAGAGGGAGAGAGAGAGAGAGAGAGAGA
>NW_022045920.1:56912-71719 GCF_001654015.2 Drosophila navojoa
TGTTTGATATGCTTGCTTCTGCCCACTTACATCTATAGATGTAGTTCATTTAATTATCCTTGCAATATTTAACATGTTTACCTAATTAAATCCCACTTCCTTTTGCGCTGCTCCGGTAAGCGCTAATTTCATGCGTTCTCGTGTGCTTTGTATGGTTTATGAATGCCTTTTGGCTCTGCGAGTGCTCGGCATGTTCTGCATAATGCGCCGTAAGCGTTGCAGCGCACAGCACTTGCCAGTCCACTGCTGCTGGCACGCCTCCTGCCCACTGCCCCTTGCATCCCATAATTACCTGCACAGAAATGTCACAACTTGTTTTGTGGCGCAAACACGCTGCACGTTTAGCCGCGCGTCGCTTTGATGCTCAACGAGTTGTGCAGCGCTTGATATATAACTGTTTCTTTAGGGGGCAAGTGTGTGTGTGTGTGTGTGTGTTGGCGTGTGCCTTCAATGTGTGCGGCAAAATACATGACCACGCCTCCCACTGTCCGCCCACTAGCTGCCACAGGCTGCTTAGCACAACTTGTGCCATGTTTTGGCTTATCGAAGTTAAATTGTTTGCTTAATGTTTGACATTGGCTTTAGCGGAGGCACACAACCTTGCGTGGGACATTTAGCCAATGCAACAACCAAGAATCGACTATTGATCTTGAATTTGCTAACGGAAAGGCGAGCCAGAAAAAAACAATTTAATAGAGAATAAATGCAAAAATGAATATTTTATTCACTTTCCTATAATAGTATTAAAAATAAAATTCTATTGATGTCACTTTAATCTAATAAAATTTTCAATAAATTAAAGGTCATTGTGCCAAAGTTTCACAGTACGTTTATCAATTTGTTCCGAAAATTTTAGAAAATTAACCAACAAAATTTTGTTTTTCATTTTCATACGAGGGAAATTGCCAAGCAATTTGTAACTTAATGACTGAGGTATAAAAAATGAATATGAATATGAATAAAAAAAAACACATGAATAACATAAATATCAAATTCGATGACGATTACGATTGCGATTTTACTTTTGGGCTGGTTACGCATGGCGAACAAAAAAAGAAAAGAAAAAGTAAAAGTGAATGAAAAATGGAAATGGAAATGCCGCACAAGGTGCGTGTTGAAGGTTTCTTTCATTAGGCGGTCATTAACTTGGGCTACTTCTTCTTTTTCTATATTTATTTATTTATTTATTTTTTTTTGCAAACGCTGAGCTTTGTTTTTCTTGGAGGTCAGCCAGGGCGCGCTGCGGGAGGAGTTGGGGGCTACTGTGCACCAATAGAGACGTTACAAATGTTTTTTGACACAAAATTCATTCATCAATTAACCGAATGAAAGCGTGAAAAACGTTCACAAAAAATGAGGAGAGAGAGGGAGAGGGATGAGAGAAGCGACAAGAGAAGATACAAACGAAATCAATGAACTTGCGTGTGTGTTTGTATATGGGCTATAAAACATAGTGAAAACGAGATAAAGTTAACAGGCGTGTCACACACACACTCATACACACACACACTCATACGCACACTCATTTAGCCAAGCAAACTGAGTTGGCGTGTTTCGACTGTTTCATCTCTTATTTATTTTTAATTTGTAACACAATCAAATTAAGTGACAAATTAATTGAATGCTTTGAGCTTTGGGTGTGAAAGCCATAAATCAGGATTTCGAATAAACGAAGCGAACAGTGTACGAAGTGTGTTTTATAGACAGTGTCGATAACAAGGTATACTTATATAGCGACTTGGATTTATGCTTGATGGATTATATTAAAATCAGAATAAGACTTCAATGGAAAAATTTGTAATCACTTAATATTGGAAAATTGAGTTGAGTGATATATAAAGCTATTGTAGGATAAGAAATATATAATATAGAATATAATAAATATAAAACAAAAATTTAAAAAGGCACTTAGTTTAATTTGCTGTGCAGTCAATTGATAATCAGTTCGATTGTAAGCCCTTTCGTCATCGTGCCCATAAATGAGTCGCCAAAAAAATAGAAAAAACAAATGTAAAGAGACAATTAAAGCTTTACACATGAATTAAGACTCGCAATAAATGCTGATTCGAATAGATGAGTTTTACATTTTGTTTTATTTCTTTTATAACTGCGCTGTGCCACATAAGAAATACAAAAATCAGCGAAAATATATAAATGTATATATACATTTGTACATTTATATATACAAATTATATTTCACAAGCTTAATTGGCATGACAAACAAAAAAAAAAAAAAATAATAATAATAATAAATAAATATTAAAAAAAAAAGGAGAAAAAGTCGAAAAAAAACATGCAGAAGATATTTCTTGTCAATTTTTTTGCCCAAAAAAAAAATTTGACTTAGGTAAGCCCAAAAAGTGTTAAGAGTAAGAGAAAAGAGCAAAGACCAAACCCAAAAGTCGATTGCATAAATTGCTTAGCAAACCAAAGCAAAGTCTTGGAGCTCGAGCATTACGGCGGGGTTTTATTTTGTGTGATTCAATTTTGAATATTTAACAGGGCAAAGCGTGAGAACTGCCTTATAAAGCAATCATATTTTATTTCTGTTTTTGGCCAATAAGGTGGGAAATTTTTGGCCAAGTCTAAGGCAGGCCCTAAGTACGCAATCGCCGTGGCAAAAACAGCTGCCACACAGCTGGTGCCACAATTTTTATTATTATTTTTCTTCAGCCAATTGTCGGATATTATATAATTGTTATATAGTTCCTGGGTAAAAATAAAAATCATTCAATTGCCAATCACATGCGAACGAATCTATGCATAATTTTTGAACTGATATCCGGCACGCTATTTAAATACACTTTGATTTATGGGTATTATGGAAATGATAATGAGCTTGGATTTGTGCATAATTGAGATGTTGTGTATAAGAGTTATATTATATATTTATATTTAATTATGTACATGTGCATATACAATGATTTTGCCATAGAAGATATTTTTGAAAGGGAAAATCAATTTTCTCAAGAAGTGAGAATCAAATTTATAAGACGTGACAAAACGCTTTCTTTGAGATTTCAATTGAAATTCGTTTGTTAAACTTTTTTTTAAGCTTATATATTAGTTTCTCTCCCATGAAACGTTTTTCGAATCTTGGATAATTTCATCTTGATCTCCTTTTTTATTAACCTAAACCAAACAGAATTGAGCTCGTAATTCCAACTAAGAGCACTTCATATTCAACTCTAAATATTTTTCTTATTATTACTACATATCTGGTAAATTGTGTAATAACTCTTATAATATAAAATTTATTTACGATTTTTTCTTTACCAAATTTCTCATTTCGATGTCCAATTGGGGCCACTTTTATTTAAGAGAGAGGAGGTTTCCTCTAAGACTGCATAAAATTTATAATTGGAGCGTGGCTTTTGATGATAAGAAATAAAAACTGAAAACAAAAACAAAAATTCTGGGCCAGGCGCAACAATTTTTTTTTAGTCAAATTTTTTCTCTGTTGTTTAATTTTTTGCATGATCTTGAGCTCGTGCCCAGTCAACGGCCAGGCCAAAAGCTGACTACAAAGTCGTATCTTTTTCGCGCTCTCTCGCTCTCTCTCTGTCTCCGTTTGCCTTGCTGGCCAAGTGTGACGCGAAAGTCGCCGGCGACGACTCTGCGATATGACAAAGTCTACAATTACAGTCAACCTTTCTTTCCATATAAAAAATAATCAAGATAAGTGCAGTGAATATACCAGCAGATACCCTGTAATTAAAGGCAAACGATCTATATGATGAGTTGAAAAAATATCTAAAAATTAAATAAGGCAATAATTTTAGTTTAACTATATATGTAGTCTATAGTCAATGGAGACTGCTATATGTACCTGAATAGGGCTGTACAAGAATCTCCGATTAGGCACAGTTATACATACATTCATTATTTAATTATGTATATATGTATATTCGTAGATATAAGTCCACCATTTCCCATATTGCAAATTTGACATAAGTACAGGGTATTTAAAACCCAACAAATAGCGAAAGGGGGAAATGGCAAAAACAAAACACATTTTACCATTTTTTGTTGTTGTTAGCCAAGTGAAAATCATGATTAAAACAATATCTTTGCGTTATATCTATACCCGTACAGTTATGCTAATTAGTTATTAGCCATAAAATTCTGCACTAAAGACAATTGCGAACTTGTTTTATGGAACGGCTTTAGTTTTCAGAAGAAACAAAATGAAGATCCATATGGAGGCGGCACGACTTTTTGCTTGTTCTTAAATTGTTTAGAATTTTTAGAATGGAGGGACTGTGGAGAGAGTTTATATAGTTTTATATAAGAAATCTCGAAGTTCTTCATTTTTAAGTAAAAGAAATTATGCCAATTTAAAACTAAAATATAATAAATTTATTTTTTGTTTTAAGTCACGTTTCTATCTGAACTATTGCAGCAAACTTTCTTCTTACATCTTATTTAAAACTTTCGGTCTATTGACAGTTTAAAATGATCACATTATCAATTATATTCTTGGCTTATCTTAAAAATAATTATTATTTTAGGAATTTAGGAATTTTCTACTTAACTCGCTCTCAAGATCTTTAGACACTAGCTCAAGCTATTAAAGCTTGAATTTCTGACTTCCAGCATTTCCATTAGATATTTATAATATATGAAAACTACTCTATATGTATAGTATGCACATCTTTATGTCAATTATTCCAGAAATCCCAAGTGTAGTCTTTTAAAATCGTAAATCATTTCAAACTTCCCATAATTTACTTGATTTAACGCGAGGTTTTCGTTTCCGACTTTGGTCACATTTTCCATTTTGATTAATAACTTTAAGTACGCCCGGCACTAGGCTTAGTCTTTGTGCTGTCTTTGTCTTTGCCTTTGTCTAATAATAATTTTTTAATACTTTTTTTTTTTGCATAATTATAATTAAATCCATTTCCCCACCTACTTTTCCTCATAGCAGCACTTACAATTTTTTGCGCCTTTTTTTGCATTTCTCTTTACATAAGCTTTGAAGTTGTATTTGTTGTTGTTGTTGTTTTTTTTTCTTTTATGTTTGTTTTGTGTTTCTTTCGGTTATCTTTTGTTGTTGCACGTTTTGTGCTTTGCCGCCGCAGTCGCCGCTGAGTTTGGCGTCGCGCGCCTGTGGCTTGGTGGAGTTAGTCGCGCGTCGCGCTTTCAAACAAACGGACGTTGCGCGGGTCTCTCTTGTAACGGTTGTTGTGGTGATTGCTGATGCAGCGGGTGTGAGTAGTGCGTGTGTGCATGTGTGCGAGCAGGCAAGCCTATGACTGTTGCGCTGCCTTTGTGTATAACACTTTACGAACTACAGTTTGAGAAGCACTGCGTTTGGTTGACTTTAGCTAGTGCGCCTGCGTCGGCCAGTCTCTCCAGGCAGAATGGGCCTCAACGAGTTTGTCTCTCTGTTCTATGGCTCCGCACAGAGTTTGCACGTTAACAGCAACGGCAACGGCGGCAGCAACAGCAAACTGGCGTCGACGTCGACGTATTCATTGCCAACGGCCGCGGATGTGAAAGAGTTTCGTCAAATGTTAAAAAATCATAAAAATGTGCAAGCGAAAAAGTACAATTACAAGGACTATCCAAATGATATGAAATATGGCAAGAATCTGAATGCGTCGCAGATCTATGCCACACACCAGCAGCAACAGCAGCAGCAGCAGCACCAGCCGGCGGTGGCAGCAGCTGCAGCAGCAGCGGCCAAAAAGTTGCTCAACAACAATAATAGCAGCAGCCACAACAACAACAACAACAACACCAACAACAAAGCTAATGCTAAGGCGCCACCCGCCACAAGGATACCAACAAAATTGAGTGCAACATGCAGCAGCAGTGGCAGTGGCAGTGGCAGCAGCAGCAACAACATGGACATGCAACGCAGTGGCAAACAAAAATCTGCCACATCGGCGAGCTCCTTTCTGTGGAATTCGTTTCGCCTGCCACGCAGGCAGAAGGGCGCTGCGACAACAGATAAAAAGCAACAACCAGCAGCCGGTGAGTGTTGAAGGCAGAGACAGCCGGAGATATGGGGAAAAATCAATGTGAGGAGCAGGCCAAAAATATGCTCGAATACGAGATATCCTGGAAGAAGTGAATGTGTGGTGCATGAGACTGTGAAAATTGTTTGCGATGTGCAGTGGATGCTTACAGATGGAAGGGAAATCTGATTAGCCTACGACTAGCTAATACTCTTTAGTTCGAAGGGATAATGAAACGTAGATAACATAGATAAGCGTAGATAAGTTAAGAGCGATCAACAATTTGATATATAGAACGCTTCCATACTTTGCTGGAATTAAAGAAAGGTCTAAAATGGTCCATATTTGAGTCTGAACTGATTTGTTTTTCTGTCAAACATTATATATTTATATATGTATAAAGAAATTGATTTATAGATTAAGTACATATATCAATACTCCAGACCCTGAAAGTGATCATTGAAATTGTTTCATTTATTTTACATTTACAACTAAAAGTTGACTATAAATATAAAATTAACTAAACTTTGTTTTCACAATGGAATAAGCCTTCCAAATGCTTTCACTTCCACTCATATCATTCTAAAGATTGAGCGATTTCTAAGCCAGATTTATATCAAATCAGCGCTAACTGTAATACGCAAACTATTACAGATCGTATCATTATACCAAATTAGACTTTTTGTTATCGCACTGGTCATAAACAATCGGCACCTAATTGTGAATGCCCATCAAATTATCGGTCTGGCAGAGATCAGTTCCACTTGGATCCATTTCTTTCAGTTGGTTCAAGTTCATTTACTTAACCAGGCGAGAACAATGCTGAATTGTGAACGGCCATTTGGCTAACAAGCGCTCATGAGCTAAGATCAGTTAGGAGTGGCATGAGATAACCCAATAAGCAAAGCACAGGCCATGGCTAACGGCAAACCCACCTGAGCAAACTTTGAATTCTAAGTGCTTAGCGGTTGTCTAACAGTTGAGACATTAAATTTAATGTCTTATATAAGTTACACGCTCTCTCTCTCTCTCTCTCGTTCTGTCTCTCTTGGGTATTACGAGACAAATTTCCTGTCTTCAAACGAGCCGTCAAATTGCTGTTGACCCTAACCGAAAAAATAAAGAATTTCCACCTGAGCCGTTGGCGTAATTAGAACACGCGAGACCCCGTTCGAGACCCTCCTCAAGCAAGCCCAAAAACTGGAATTCATAATTTTCCGTCTCTACTTTGTTGTCTATTTTCGCTTTTAATGCGCTTCAAATCCAATTGTGTGTGTTTTTATTATTTATATAAACTTAATTAAGTTTTAATTTTTAAGCATGAGAATAGAATTTCTATTAAGTGATCTTTGAAAGTAAAAGAGAAAATATTGTTTTTTTTTTTTTTTAATTTAATATATAAAAATAATCAAAAAAGAAATAGTATTTCTGTCGTAATTTTCGATAAATCATAGCTTATGTTTATAGAGGTTTGTGTTTTAGACATTTAAATTTCGTTCGATAAATTATCGATAACAAACTTGTGGATATCCGCTATTGGAAAACATGTTATTAAATATTTCTTCTGAACTATATAATTATAATATTTACTTATAAGAAGGAGATATTTATATATACATATATAACTTCCATATGCCCTCCTTATAACACCCACAATAGCTCAGCATCTGTCTGAACGGCGCCAGCTAATGGACCATTATTGATTTTTACCCCAGAGATACTTACGAGAAAAAAAAAACAAAATGGAATGGCTATTGTTGCTATATGAAGAAGCAGAGCGGAATGCCTACAAGTGCGTGTAGGATTTGTTGCCAAGCTCACACATACACACACACACACACAGTATGCGTCATCTGCCTCACTCTAACTAACGCCTTGATGAGACAAGTGAGCGATGAGTCATCGCCACAGGAGGCGACTACCCCAACTCGAACTCTGCAGGCTACAAATAATAACAAACTGTACGAACCGTATAAGAGGAAGCAGCAGCAGAACATTAAACGAAACTTTCTCGCTCCCGCTCAGTGCACTCAGTCACTTTCTCTCTCGCTTGCGCGACAGTCAGCATAAAAATTGCATAATGTGCCTTTTCGCCTGTGCCTGTGCGTGTGCGTGTGTGTGTGTGTGTGCGTGTTTACTCTTTTGACACACTGACACTTATTGCTCACCACAGCTGAGCAAGCAGTGCCCGAGAGAGCGAGAGAGCGTGTGCACACAGAACATGCGCATGCTATCAATGGCTGCTCAACTGTTATACAAAGCGCACACACAGCTTGTTTACAGTGCTGCTCAAACTGTTGGCCGGGCGTTGTTTTGAGCTTCAGTTTGCAGCGAGTGGAGGGTATGTGCCAGTCGTGCATGCCTCAGCATATGTAAATGAAGTGGAATTTTGGTTTTACGGCCAGTCTTGTGTCATTACTGAAGTGCCCTTTTGTGGCGTTTTGAAGTGCGTTTTGCTTTTAAAAGAAAAAAAAAACAAAACTTGCCCAAAGGAAAAGTCGAAAGCCGCAAATTGATAAATTAATAAAGCCGAACAACAAAATCCATAATTAAATTGGTGCGCTGCGTTAATTAACGGCATATGCGGCTCTTTGGAATTAACAAACTGTGACCGCATGCTGTGGCGCCTCCAGGCAAACGGGGGCTGTCTGTCTGCCTGCCTGCCTGCTAGCCCGCCTCAAATGGAGTCAAGTGCAGGCGACGTAACGGCCAATGGCTAATGCCGCGTGGCTGTGCGGCAAAGCGCAACAAATTGTTGCACTCCTCTGCTGTTGCTGCTGCTGCGACTGTTGCTGCTGTTGCAGTAGCTTGATTGATAAACGCCTTTCAATCTTGGCCGCTAGCCAATTGTTGGCTAAAGTGTTGGTTGTTCAATAGTCGTTGCTGTTGTTGGCCTGCATATGGTATGTTTATGCAGACGTCGACAGACAGACGGTACGGGGCGTATGCGCAATTTGCAATTGGCTTTGTGCATGGCCAAGGCGCAAGATAAGCAAATTGCTTTTAAATGTTGATGGCACATTTTTCACTTTGGCTTGTTATTAAACTTGTTGTTGTTGTTGTGCCAATTGCATTGAACTTGTTTATTTATCGTTTTTACACGCGGCAAATAGCCGCAAATGGCAGTTTGTTCTGCCTTCCCCTGCCCGCTGGGTCCATTGTGCAAGTCACTTCTGACACGTTTGCCAGCCCATAATTAAGGTCGTGTGCCTGTTAAACTGGGCAACGAAAATGTAAATAAAAAGTAAAGAGTCTTGCCTCTGCGTGTGGCATATGCGAGAGTTATGCTAATCGATTTTAAATAGCGCTACAATTTGTTTTTAACTGCGACAAACGAAACTTTGTAAAGAAAAAAAAAATATGATTAGCTTGTCATATTTCACATGAATATAAATGATTCGCAATAATATGAAATGCAAGCAGGAATATACAGTAATACATGAAGCAACATATGTAAGTAATAAGCGAGGGTAGTCTTGAAACTTATATTAAGAGAGATTTGTTCTGAAACGTATATTTATTTTCTTCATTTTCTTTGTACTAATTCTTAAAAAATTTTAAGCAAGTCTATTATATTTAATATACAAGAGAATCTCGATAATTCGAAATGGCTAAGCGATCAGTTTTTTATTTCGATTTACACAAATTAATTAATTATCGAGAATTATTGGAGGAATTTCTTTCAAGGTGATATAATTTTACTTCGATTTATCGCGATTTTTGAATATCGAGTGTTTCATTGTTTCATTGTATGCACAATCATAAAACAAGTGAAGCTTTTCACTTATAATTCTCACCTGATTCAAGCTAAATAAGAGTTTAGGTTTTTCTTCTTTTGTTATTTTATTTCATATATTATTTTTCATTTGTCTTTCACTTTATTTGGTATTTTTTTCCTATTTGCCTTATTTTATTGCCTTATTTAGTTGCCGTGCGAATAAATTAGTTCATTTCCCGACTTTATTTTCCCCACATTCACTCTGTGGGTGCTTTTTTACGATTTGCCTTTTTTACTAGATTTTGCAAAGTTTTGTTGGGTTTTTGGTTTTGCTTCGCTGCGTTGCCAACGGCTTCTTTTTATAGTTTTCCCTTCTCTGCTATGCATATACATACCTATGTAGTATGTATATGTATATATATTTTGGCTAACACTGTAGGCCAACTTTCTGCCATTGATTAACGCACGTTGGGTCTTTGTATTTGTCTTTGGCTTTGCCTTTTATATTTTGTGTGTGTTTTTTATCGCAGTCGCAATTAACACTTGTTGACAAGTTCAGTGGGCCAAGCCTCTATATGTATTGTTGTTGTTGTTGTTGATGTTGTTGCTTCTTGAGTGTTGCGTGGCAGAGGCAATTTCAACTTAACACTTGACGCCCACGCATAGACCCACAATTGGGGTCACAACAGCTGCGTCTTGGGGCTGCTTCTGATTTGAGGCGATTAAATTTTGATTTATGTCGGACTCATTAATTAGACGCGCGTCTATTGCTTGATTTTTGGCAAGACTAATTTCCCCATAGGGCAATGCTAGCACAGTGGTGCAAGAGTGAAATTTAATTGAAAAAAGATAATAGTAATTTTTTAATTAGTAGTAATTAATAAATAATAGTGATAAATAATAAATATGTTAACAAAAAATAAAAGTAAGCTATACATTTTTTTTTTTATTTTTTAAGTATACGAAATTTGATTTATAATGAAAGTTAATAATATTTGTTTAAGCCCAAAAATGTCTTTTACAAATATTTAAGTGTTTGTTTATATAATAAATATTATTTTCTATATTTAAATGTTTATTTATATAATATATTTTATATTTAAACTGTAATATATTCTCCACTCAATCGAACGTATTTACTCTTAATATTTAGATTGCAAAATCAAATGCTCGTGTTTATTTATTGTTATTGAGTAAAAATATGCTATAAATCTTTTCCTAATACAAATATTTCATCAGCTTGCAAAACAGCTTCCGATTCGACCCAGTTTTCGATGTCACATCAAATATAGCCAACCCCTTAACCACTGTGCCTTCCGCATGGTGTCAAATACAATTAATTAAGTTTTGCATTCCCAACCGCCGTCAGCGCTGTTTAAGCTATTAAGTGACCCAGCAAACGACCCGTATAAACGACTGGACGAACGAACCAACGAACGAACGAATGCCGCTTGTCAACTGCAATTGTGACGGGGCTTTCGCCCGCCCACTCTTCCACTCTCCCTCCCACTTCCACTCTCTGCGGCTGGCTCGTCATCGTCGTTCTGCTGACGTCACGCGCTCGGCTAATTAGGCGCATACTTGTTGTGCATGCCCAGCACGAATGCTGCCGAAGACGAGGAGAGGCATACATTAACGAAAATATGAAAACTCAACGATCGCATATTCAACACACACAGCAACAAAACACACCACACTTAGCGGCGGCGACGCACTGTGGTGAGTTCGAGTGCCGCAATTAGCGAACGGCGAACTGTCCAAGCGAACTGTTCAATGCGTGCGCCTCTTTATTTTCGTATTGAAATTCATTAACAGTTTATGTTTAGAACATTGCTGTTGTTGTGGTTGTTGTTGTAGATGTCGTTGCTGTTGTTGTAGATCAGCGCATTTGTCGGCTACGTTTTGGCGCTCAATTCAGCTCAGTTGTCGCTGGCTCTTCGAGTGACCAACAACAAAAGCGTCGCGAAATGCGCGACAACAAAAAATGTGTGCAAAAAATCAAAGAAACAAAAACAAATACAGTTGCAAACGCGCCGTTAAAGTGCATACATTGTAATTCGTTATCGTTATCGCTATCGCTATGCTAAATATCGAATTTAAAGTATTAGAAAATGTGTGAGAGTAGTGAAAGAGCAACAGCAAATTACGTTAACTGTGATTACGAAAATGTCGAGGACGAAGGCATTGGCGGTGAGTTGAGGATGATAAAGCACATCGATAACTTATCGATAACGCCAAGGCGCTGACGTTTTTGGCATCACCATTTGCAGCCGTTCATGTAGATCATCGGCTAAGCAAATATTGTGCAAAATAAATAAAAACTCGCAGGCATTAACAACACAAACATTATGAGATCTGACCTAGAGCTCTGGCCACAGAATAAACAAATGACGAGCTAGTATATATAGAAAGATATATACATATATGTATATATATGTGTGTGTGCGTGTGTGTTTATGGCAACATCATATTTGCATTAGCATACTCTATAAATCAGCTGAGGCTTTATGGTTTCTCATATGCACTAGATCAGAATAAGTGTTGGTAAATATTTTAATATAAAGAAACTTAGAGAAGTTTGACTTGTCTCTCTCATTTTGAAACTGCTCCTAATTTAGTTTTCCGTTCAACTAAAATCGTTTCTAGAGCATAACTAATTTTCCACAATGAAAATGAGTTAACTGTAGCCCCATTGCATATTTTCTTTTCCGTTTCTCGATTTAGCATTATTCATCAGATTTCATATACAAAATGTCGCCTCTTTTTTTGTGGGCTGCCAACCGCAAAAAATACAATAAATACAGTAAATACTGTATATTATTATATGCCTCCTATATATATATATGTATTTATATATGCTTCACATATAATGAAATTATGAACAGTTTGCCTGTGACACACGTTCCGAGCCCTCATGTAATGATTAATTGGTAAATATTATATTTACGTTTGGCTTTGAGTTCGTTTCGACTTGTTTATTGTGCCAAATAAAGTGAAATACTATGAGGCACAAGCGACACGCGTTCCCAACTTATCTAAAAATAAGTATTAGAATTTGTGCCAAAAAGAAAAGATAAGTAAAAGCAAAACTGCGTTGCTTCGTTTGCTTTCAATTTGATTTGGAATCGCCGACCTTGAAATACGCCACGTCCAGTGTCGTACAAATCTATTTCAATGTGTAATACAGCCGAGTAAAGAGCGAACAGTTTTCCAAAGTGCAATGCTTCTCTCTGCTGTCAGTTGCCAGATGTCTTTGTCTTTCATCGATAGCTCAAAACTTTGCCTTCAATCATTTGTCTCGCTTGGCCTAACTCTTCATCTTTCTTAGCCTGATTGACATTCAGCAGACATTCGCATTCATTCGATATCCTTTCATCGCATTTCTTTCGCTCTTTCTTCGGCTTGTTCTTCTGTCTGACAGCTTCTTCCGCTCTGCGGTCACTTTTATTAGTTTCTTTCTGCCCAGCTTTACGCATTGTTTACAATTGCTAAATTGTTTATAAAACTCGCTTCGATTTCTATTTTTACATAAAATACATTTTTATTTTATTTACCACGCAAATTACAGTTTGAATAGCAATTTTCTGCAGAAAACTTCTTTTGTATTCTTTTTTTCTTCGTTTTTGCCCTGATTAATTACTCTGTAAATGTTCAATTCTTGGTAAACTTTCATGTTGAACGATTAATGGCTAAGGAAATAAAAAATATACTTTGACTTGTAAACAGGAAAATGAGCTGCATGAAAATGTCAGTGTTACTTAACTGCTATATTCTATTTGGATTTATAAGAGAGCTATAAAACAAGTTTAGTGTTGCATATGCTGAGGCAGAGGGACATAAAACAGTGTTGCGCAGTTTTAATGCAGTTAAGTGCGAAGTAGACTTATAAAGTGGTAACACTTATTTTATAATCTTACTTACTTACACTTACACTTTTAACTGAAAATCCACTAAATGCACATACAGTGTTGAGAAGCACTATAAAGTGTAAACTTTATATAGCTCTCTGTAGTAAAAAGATTGCTGCTTGCTGCTTTTCTTTTGCCCGTGGTCTATCAGGCATAAGGCTGTCTGCTATAGCTGGCCAATGTGACAGCTGTCGGCTACTTGTTTAGCTGCAATGTGGCAACGCCAAAGATCAAATATTGAAATGCAGATATCGCCAGAGTAAAAACAACTTTTCAGTTAATCAAATTTCAGATTTTCATAGATTATGATGTCAGCTTTGTTTTAAGTCAACATGTACAATTAAGATTTCCCAATTGATGATAATATATGTAGATATATATACTCTAGTGTATATAGTATATATGTATAGGTATATATGCTTTATATTATTACACATTTTGCGCATTTTCTTTTCTTTTTTTTCTTAAGCAATTTGTATTAATTCCACTTGACGCCCACAGTAAATGCCACCACGACTCTTCAATGGGGCGATTGTCCACACTAACTTGTGCGCTCTCTCTCTCTCTGTCTCTCCCTCTTTGTCTTTCGCTCACTCTTTCACTCTGTCATTTGCACTAAGCACTTGGCAGTTAAATTGCAATTAAAACAGTAAAACGCAGCTAAATAAACGGCGGGGAGCAATAAACCTAGGCTCCCCTTAAAGGCTAGCTGTCAGACCTCCATACCTCTTGCTCTCTTCCCCTCACGCTCCCCAGCCATCTCTTGTCTCTTTCATTTGCTGGAGACTAAACAGAAATCTCATGTTAAATTTTCAAGTGATTTTTTTTATGATTTTCGAAACGCAGCTAATTGAAATGCCAGTTGCAGTTGGCAGTCGCAAGTTTTCTAGTTTTTCAAATTTTCATTTAAAGCTTTTCGTTTGTGCTTTTTTTATAGTTTTAATTAAAGGCATTTTTTGCAATGACTTGCTCGTTGTTTTTGTTTGTTTGTGTGTGTGTTGCACTTTTGTGGGTCGCCATGGGCCAAGACAGGTTGCATTTTCCAAATGTGGCTAAAACAACAAATGCGAATTCGAATGCCTATGTGAGTGCGTATGTGAATACTTCATGAAGTTCACTCACTTGGGTGACAGCTACAGCTACTGCTGCTGCTGCTGCCTAATGCCAAATAAGATATTTCGGAATTTCAATTATTTTACTCTCTGTATGTGTGTG
>NW_022045920.1:76360-87240 GCF_001654015.2 Drosophila navojoa
AAGTTGGCCCAGCTCGAGAGCTCTTGGCTGAACTTGTTGCATATTCAACTACCTGTGTTTGCTTGCTTTGGTTAGCTATTAAATATCAATAACAAGATCATAAAAATACGCGACAAACATTATTTTAGCATTTGCATATATCGCGCGCTCTGTCGTACGGCTCTCCCCTTTATAAATCGGTTTATGATGTTGTTTGTCTGCTGACTTCCCAACCGCAAAAATGCATCTTGCAGCAGGTAGCAGCGCATATCAGGTGAGATCGCTGCAAATGAGCAAAAGAGGAAAAAAACACATTTCGCTAGCTAAGAGTTTGCTCTAAGACTTTTCCTGCTTATATCTGAGGTACAATTGCGTAAATCCTTGTACAGGACATGCCGGAGCGGCAACGAAACGATGCTCATATGACATTTTCTATGGATAAACAATTTGTACAGCTTACGATAAGTCAGTAAAGTAAAAGAGGATATAGAAAAACAAATCTATTTGCGGGGAATTCACAGCATTTTTGCATTCACAGATTTCCCTTGTGTTAGATAATAGTTTCTAAGCACGGAAGATATTGTATAGACTAGCATGAATAATGAATGTGGAAAGGAACAAAGAAGTAAAATCAAGTGAAAGAACCTATAGAATCGTAGTTATATAATAGAAGTGTGAAGGAACAAAGAACTAGAAGCAGGTTAAGAAATAATAGGGAAGAAGCAGAATCTAGTGAAGCATTTAATATTTCTAGAAGCTTATTTGAATATGGTATTTGTTTATATTTTCCTAAAGAACTTCAACTCTGTTTAAAAATTGAAATATCTCAAAATCCCTAAATGAATCGCTAATATTTTGTATTTTCCCCCTGAGCCGGTGGAAATTTTTCACAACACGAGGCGGAAAGAAACCCCTTAAAATCCCATTGACTACACAACTTTCGTATGGTGGCGGATGAGAAATGTTGCCGCAATATTTGGCTAACTTGTTGCATGCGGTCGTTGTACAAACATTGAACACGAGACGCAATTTTCGGCGGAATTCCTCGATTGCCCAACTCGAGAAATAGATGTTTTCCCACTAAAAGCCTTAACGGCTGCTGTTGCAACATAAATATTTATTTAAATATTATGATCCACTCAGATTTCGCATAGTAGTGTGAAAACCGGGAAAATGCCCGCACAAGGACGTTCGTTTATATCTGAGCGATACGTTGAGAGAAGCGTGTTTTATTGAGGACAAATATGAAGGACACGACACGACTCTCATCGGTCAATGTCACAGCTGAGAAGTGCTCTAGAAATTTCCGATTCGAGCTCCGTTATTTAGACTCTTTGCAGTCTGTCAAAGGATTAAGTGCAGTCAGCGAAATATGTGACGACGTGTCCTGCACTGAAGTGAGTCACATTTTAATTGCAGTTACTCAGGTAGTGCAGAGACGACGACGACGAGGAAGACGAACACGAAGACAGAGTCATGAACTAGTCGCAGACACGTAACGACATCCAAATTATTAATCATGTCGCCAGACAACGGGCGTGCATGCAGAGAGATTTATATCAATGTCGGACTCTTTTTAATTTGCAAATCAACTAGTCTCGATTATTAACTGACGGGAGACAGGCAAATTAATGATGAAAGAAAAGAGAGAGAAAGGATGAGATTGAGGAGCTTAAGAAGTCCCTCTCTTTTAGCTTGAAAGTTGTCGCTTTCGCTGTGTTTCAGATTGTTTCAGATATTTCCATAATAAATGATCGCTCTTACCCCCCCTTTTTGAGATTTTGAGGATTCCCCTCTCTCTTTTTGTTAGACAGATTGACAAGTCCCTCTCCCTGTACAAGGAGATTTTCTCTGTTTTTGCTAAATATATAAGCAAGAAAAAAGGCTGTACTAGATTAGTAATATACATAGAGTAATATACATATATTCTAGACTATATATAAATATCAGACTTACCAGGCTTACCTTTTATTTCTACTTATGACTATACTTCATACATGGTATATAACATATATATACCTATTGGTCTCAGAATTCATGCTTGGCAAAATGCCTCGGCGCTAGTCAGCGCTTCTGAGTCATATTCTAATAGTATCTACATGGTGATTTAACTGTCAATTAAATAATTCAAGCTATAGGCAAAGTCTCTTGTGTTTCATGGCACTTACCTCATGTTTGAGTGAGCTTCAAAACATGCGAAACAACGGAACTAGATACAAATGCACCCTGACAACTTTATCAATATACAATCCCAATCCGATCTGCAATTGAATAGATTAAATTGATTGCTATGGAATATGTCTTATTTAAAATTTGTTGGTCTCTTTCATATGATATGATATACACAAGTTAGATTATTCTCTACATCGTACTTTTCTAATCCATCCTTTCTAAAACCACTTGAGCCACATCAAATTGACTCTTCAAAGAACAAAAACTTCTCTTGACTTTTCATTAGATTCATATTTAAACGTGACAATTGCAATTTGAACTAGAGCTAATCAAATTTAGGTGTCAAGTACTTGAAGGACGCTATGATGCTACACCTATGTGTCATGTGTAGGGCCAGCAGAGGCGCTCAGACTTCGACACGCGTCCACCCAAAGCGTAGCAATGAGGAAAGAGGTGCGCAAATTGAAGAGCATTCAGACAACCCTCAAGGGACGCCCCAAATTGAAAGAGGATTGTCGAAGATTGTGGCCCAGGCTCGTCTGTGACTAATTTCTTGGTCGTCGTACATTTGATATAAGACCAAACCACATGAGGTAGCTCTAAGCCAGAGTGGCTCGAGGCGTTGACCAAGCAGCCAAAAACGCCCATCGGTCCACCGAGGGTTACACCCAAAAATTTGCACATTTTTGGTGCTTTTTTCAGTGCTCTTCCGTCTCATGTATAAAAATTGCAAATCCTTTTCGTTAGTATTCGCCAGTTTCTAAATCCGCTGTAAATATTTGTCTCACTGTTTGCTTGACCTGTCCGCGAGCAAAGATCCGCTCGCACAGCCTGAGCTACCTGCTCGCTATAAAAGCGGAGCTAGAGTTCTTCCTTTCGTCAGTCTACTTCAAGTATTCGTCGTGTACAACACGAGCGTGTGTGTCCTCTAAACGTATTTTACAAAAATGTTTGACAATTTTGTGTTTCCCAACGAAAATTTATCCGCCGAAACGATGGACTTTGATTTGATCAGTTGGACAGGCAGTGTGAATAATTTCATGGATAATATAGCGACTGCCACGCAATATGAACAGCAGCAGGTAAAAGAGAGCTATTCGATTACAGTTTCCATACTTACTTTCTTCGTGGCGGATAACGCATATTTGTGTGCATTCATATATCATATTTTATGATCTTAAAACTAAAATTAAGTGCTCAAAAAGCCAGAATGAAAATTTTCTGCTTTTTCGTTTGAATGGGTTAGGGGTAAGCGGGGTAATAGAAATATAATATTGTGTATGGATAACGTTTTGCTTTACTCTATATATAATATATACAACAACATATCCTGAAACATTTAGCCCTCGTATAATGTATGAAAAACAATTTTTTATATAGGGAATACCTTTCAGCCTTAAACTATTTTTTATACAGGGAATACCTTTCCACTTCAATGAAAAATTGTTTTGATAGCCTGGCAACTCTTTTTGCCTTTGTCAATTGACATTCGGCAGGCACATGCACTATTATTGTCAGTTTTCAACTATAAGTGATAGAAATTCCTTGAAAATAACTTCATTAAATGTAAGTTAAAAAATGCTTAAAAAACATTCACTATGCTAGTCAGGATTTGCTTCAACTGAGGATAGTTTGTTCCTTCGCTCGTCGTAAAATGCATTTGATGGCATTTATGGCCCGGGGAAAATTCCCATCGTAAAGCCATTCGCACGAACAATAGGCCCAAAGTGCGAACTGCCAGAAAAACACTTCAAATGCCAACAATTGCAGGTAGCCAAATCCTTGAAAAGATCTCACTAAAATTTCTTTTGCGCGTTGCCTTGCAGATGGAAACGTTGAGCTGTCGGGAGAGTAAGGCGAAGATATCGCTGGAGGAGACAATGGCGCTGCTGCAGCAGACGCAACACAGCTGCGAAGAGCTGCGTCAGCAGCTGCACGAAAAGGACGTCGAGTGGTCGCAGCGTCAGCAGGAGTGGGAGCATTTGCAACTCAGGGAACTGCAGCAAGGTAGGTCCAGCACAATATTCTACAAGTTGCAGCGATTGGTTAACTAACTATAAAACTCCTGCTGCAGCACACGAGAAAGTACAGGAGGTGCAGCTGGTTGCCAAGGAGCGGTTCCGTGAGCTGGAAGCCCAGCTGGTGGCCAAGGACGAGGAGAAGAAACAGGCCCTGCAAACGTACCACCACGAGATCGCGCATCAGCTGAGCCACAAGCAGCAGAAGCTGACAGCTGCCGAGGAGCAAGTGCTACAGCTGCAGACACGCCTGCAGGAGCAGGACGCCAAGGAGCTGCAGTTGCGCGAGAAGCTGACACGCGTCGAGAACATCAGTGCCCAACGCCTCTCTGAGGCCACAATGCGCGAGGAGCAGCTGCAGGAGCGCATCAAGTCGATCACCAAGGAGCTGCAAACGCTGCGCGCCAGCACCGAGCACAAGGAGCGCGATCTGCGCGATCGTCTGGCCCTGTCCGAGGATGAGATCAGTGTGCTGCGCAGCTCGTCGCAGCGTCGTAGTCCGAGCAGGAGCAGCAGCGGCCAGAGCGACACCGGCAGCGTCGAATTGTGGCGCAGCGAGGCGGAGAGCCTGCGTCACGTGCTGGATATGAAGCAGGAGAAGATCGCCGATCTGACCAAGCAGAATGCCGAGTTGAAGCGCGACAACGAGGAGCAGCGCAGCATGTGCAGTCGCCTCACCCTGCTGGAGTCCCAAAACGAGATGCTGCGCACCGAGCTGGAGGCCAAAAACGAGAAGGAGAAGTAAGTGTTGATAGTTCTGCTTGTGCCAACCTTGATTTAATTAACTAACTAATTGCTCTATCCTTTGCAGAGATCTCCAACGTCAGATGGAAGAGATGCAAAAGGCCTTCAACCACGAGAGCATCAAACGCAAGCGCCTCACCTGCGACAAAGAGGAGTTGCAGTACCATCTGAAGCAGCGCTCCGAGCAGCTGCAATTGGTCCAGGCGCAACTCAATGAGCTCTCCAATAGCTCGCTCGATAGCTCCCTCAGTTACCCGCATAGTCGCTGCAGCTCGTCACGCTCCTGCCTGGAGTCGAGCCACAACTCAGCCAACACATCGCCACCAGCCACACCAGTCATCATGGGCGTCATCAAGCGCAACGATTCCGTTAGCTATGTGCTCGAAATGGACGACGAGACGCCGCAGGTGGCCGCCTCGAAGCTGGTGCGACGCGCCGGCTCGTTGCGCAGCACCAGCGAGCGCAGTCCCACGCAGCGTCGCCAGCTCTCGCAGAGCGCCACTGCGGCCAGCAATGGCCATGGCCAGAACGGACACAGCCCTGGGCCCAATCCGCTGTCGCAGAGCATGTCGGCCACGTCAGTGATGCGCAGCCATGGCCTGGAGGCGGAGTCGCCGCGTCCGCTTTGCCGTGCTCGCTCCCAGTCCGTTTGTACCAAAGCCTCCTCCCAGCGCCAACAGCCACAGCGACAGACACAGCTGCAGCCACTGCCGCCGCAACCGAATGAATTGACGCTGCCCGATTGGCATGTGGACGAGCTGTGCTCCAGTTCGCCGCATAAAGGCTCAGCCAGTGTGGAGATTCGGCCACGCAGCAGCACCATGAAGCTGATGAGCTGTGTTGATGCGTATCCCAAGGCCCTGAAGAAGTTCCAAGAGATACAGGAATCAGCTGGCGAGGCCATGGTCAGCGGCGCCAACTCCGAGGATGAGAGCTGCTCCGCTTCGTCCGAGGATATGCGCAGCTCGTCGGCATCCAGCACAGCCTCCGCGGCAGGCTGCACGCTCTCCAAGCGCCAAAAGCAACCGTCACGCATGTCCATCGAGGAGGCGTTAATGCTAGAGCAGATCAGCAGCCTGAATGGCACGCCCATGGAGGTGAGCTGGTCGGAGGATGCGGCCGATGCGGATGTGGCCGCAGCGCCTCCACTCGCATGACAGGCACCCGTCGAGGATGATGTGGGCTACGAGGAACGCGCCGTCATTGAGCAGATTGCGGAGGCAGCAGAAGAGGCTTACGAAATGGACGCCGATGCCCAGCAGGAGGAGCTAATTGTGGGTGGCGACGACGATGAGGAGGATGATTATGATGATGATAGCTTTTAAAGCGGGCGCGCATAAATTGTAGAACAATTGGATGGGCAAACAAAACAAGAATTAAAACTAAAACATAAACTAAACTAAAGCAAAGCTTGGCGCAAAGCAAAGGGCAAAAAGGAAAGTCAAGTATGGAGAAGAGAGAGCTAGAAATAAGCCTAAAATAATTTGCTAATTGGATTAAACAAAGTTTCCTGTAAATAATTTATATAAGGACCGCTTCAATGGACGAGCTATGAGGAGGGCAAAAACAATTTATATACATATATGTATATCGATTTTCATATACGGCTATGATAAGAAGTGAGAATAGAAAAGAAAAAAAAGAAGATATTTTATGCACACACACACTCACACATACATATTTCAACACTCATAGTAAGTGGATCCGTCACAGTCTCAACGAGAACTATTTATGGGTTGATATTGAATAAAAAAAAATGAGAAGAAATAACTAATGTGTTATATGTAGGTCATTTTATGCATACGATCCGTATAATCAAAAAAAATCATTTGAAGAAATTGAATAATAGATTTGATCTATTTATAGTAACCCAAATGTAGTATAAAAGTATGACAGTATAATAGTAGAGCCACTCTTTAAACAACTTCAATAAAAACTGTTTCAAGCGCTATTCCCGACTGTAGATTATGTTGCCCCACAACCAGGATATGCAACATCCAATGAGGGTTAGGCATTTTGCTCAAACAGTATATGAATAGATTTGCATTCAACTTAATAACTATATATATATATTTATTTATATATATATATACAATATACATTTATAACTATACATATACATACATATTATGGTATTCTAACCCAAAAACAAAAAGAAACAACTTGAGATATCGTATATATACATATATGAAGATAAATGTTATGCCCCAAAAAGAAAAGTAAAACTCTGAAATCCAATTATAAGTCTAGCCCACGTATTTCCCATTGAGCTCAAAGTTAAGTAACAAACTAAACAAAAACAAAAAATCACTTGATGTCCTTAATTTATAAAGCTAAAGCCCACTAAAATCTAATATCTAAAATTGTAAAATGTTACGCAGTTCCATTTATAGGAATTACGAACTTAAGCTTTAATTATTTTTTTTTTTGTGCGTGTGTTTTGCGAAATTGATTAAACATTATTTATTATTTAGTTTTTAGCGTCAGGATCAATCAGAGAATTATCTATGTTAATTGATCTACTCTATAGGTTAAATCACTTAGTTCTTAGGATTTAGCATTTAGTTACAATTTTAATTTTTAATTTGTTATTGATTGTATTCTGTATCTGAAGTCGTGTCCGTATCCCTATCCGTAACTGTATCTAATCTGGCAAGTCTTAAATGTATAAGCTGAAGGGATACGCAAACGTCTATAACACGCAGCATTGTCATTAATTCTTAAGTAATATTCAGATACTCTATGTTATTTTATGTGTGAGCCCCCAGCAAAACAACAGCAACTGAACAGAACTTGTGTGCATGCCCCATATGAGGTGAATGAATTTAAGAAATAATGCAAACAAAGCAAATTGTATAACAGTATAACACAAATTGCTATAGAAAGAAAATCTAAAATATTTTTTGCTAAATCATTTCAAAACCTAAAATAAAATAGTAATTGTTTCAAAAACTGACTTTGATATTTTTTATTGGAAGGAGTCGTACAGAGTTCCATCACCTTGGATTAAAGGGGTTAAATTCGAATTAAATTGAAATTGGTTTACCTTTAATTGAAAATCTTTATTGCTCTATGAGTTAAACGAGAACCAGAACTAGTCGTAATACTTAAACTCGAACAGCCTGTGTCTGATCCTTCTTCTGGGGGAAAGCCTCCTCGAATTGCTTCAATAGCTTGAACTTTTGTACTTTGCCGGAGGTGGTCTTGGGGAATGAATCGACGGGCACCACATAGTGGGGCACCTTAAAGTGCGCCAGTTTGCCCTTGGCGTAGGCGCGCACAGTCGCATTGGTGAACGACTTGGGATCGACGTCGCTTTCGAGGCGCACAAAGGCGCACAGTTCTTCGCCCAGACGCTCATCGGGAACACCAATTACCTGGGGAAGAATTACATTTACTGATCAGCTGCTTAATGGGACATGATTGGTACACCTACATGAGCCTCGACCACCTGTGGGTGGGTATTCAAAAAGTCTTCAACCTCTTTGGGGAATATGTTCTCACCGCCGCGTATGACCATGTCCTTGAGACGGCCAACGATGCGACCATAGCCATCTTTCTCGAGCACAAACTGATCGCCCGTGTGGAGCCAATTGTCGGCTCCGAGTATTTCCTTCGTTTTCGCCTCGTCGCCGTGATAGCCCAGCATGGTGAGGTAGCCGCGTACGCACAGCTCGCCCGGCTGGCCCAGGGGCACCAGGCAGCCCTGCTCATCGATGACCTTCGCCTCCACGTGGTCGGTGAGATGGCCCACATAGTCGAGCACTCGATTGCCCTCCTCCCCGGGCTTCGACTGGAAGATGACAGCCGTTGACTCGGTCAGGCCGTAGACACTGTGCATGGTTTCCACGCCCAGGACGCTCTTCACATCCAGGATGAGTTGCGGCGAGACGGTGGCACCGCCCGTGATCGCCTTCTTGATCTTGCCCAGTGGCATCTGCAGCTTCCGCTGCATAGCAACCAGATCCACATACATTGTGGGTGTGCCGTGTATCACAGTGCACTTCTCCTTGATGATCGCCTTCAACGAGTCCTCGGGACTGAAGCCGGCTGCTGGCAGGACGATAGTGGCGCCCGTGGCCATGGACGCCATGATGGTGATCACCACGCCAAAGGCATGGAACAGCGGCACCTGGACACAGATTCGTTCGCCGGCTATCTCGTTGCGCTTGCCCACGTGGATGCCATTATTGACGAAGTTGTGGTGCGAGAGCACCGCCGCCTTGGGATTGCCGGTAGTGCCGGATGTAAACTGCACATTGCAAGGACTTTCGGGAAGGATTTGGCGTTGCAGTTTGCTAATCTCTGCCTGCTCATCGGCATTGCTCAGGCCTAGCACATCGTCGAAGCGCAGCGCTCCCTTCAGGCTCTGTGTGCTATTAATAATAACCGCGCGCAGATGTGGAAATTTCTCGCTTTTGATCTTGCCCGGCTCCGAGTCGGCCAGTTCCGGGCAGATGCTGCGCAAGATCTCATAGTAGTTTTGCGTCCTGAATGTCTCGGGCGCTATAATGGCTTTGATGTCCACCTTGTTCAAGCAGTATGCAACTTCGGGAGCCTGGTAGGCAGGATTAATGCCCACCGATATGAGACCTGCTCGCGCTGCCCCCATCATGCCCAGATACCATTGCACATAGTTGGGCGCCCAGATGCCCACGGCATCGCCTTTGTTTAGGCCCAACTTTCGCAGGGATGCTGCCAGCCGATCCACCTCGGCTATCAGGCTGCGGTACGTATATCGCTTGTCCTCGTGACACGACACCAGCGCCTCCGTGCTGCCAAACTGCGAGGCGGCCAACTCGAGCTGTTGGCCCACACTGCGGTAAGCCAGCGGCTCCTTGCCTATGTGATGTATGTAGCTGCTGTAGGCAGGGCTCGAAGTGGAGAGCCTGCAATGGAAAGGTCGAGAGATGTAATAATAAAAATGTATATGTATTTTAACTGATGGGAAATTTTACAATCTAATATAAAAGTCTATAAATTATTTGTCCAAACACATCAAAAACCATCGTCTAACCTTTTCTAACCTTCACATGATATGACAATATTTTTCTATAGTGATCAAAATGGGGCTTGTCTGTAGAAACTTTTTGGAATTATATAACCTCCATAATATGTACTTAGCGATAAAGTTTACGGGCTTTGAGTTTTATCTGGGCTTATATGTAAAAGTAAATTAGTTAATCATAAAATTTTATAGGCTTTTATGAATGATCTACCTATATCAGCTTTTATAAGGTATTTTTATAGCACATGTAGTTCAATAAAAATTGTGCACTGAAATATGTTAACATATTTGCAGCGATTCGTGTCTCTGCTGCGAATTGGTTGTGTGTCTTTGATATATCGAGTTCTCAAGCTAAGAAAAAGCTATGAAAGCTTGAGCCAAAAATAGTTTATAGCAAGTATTTTATGGCGCTCTGTTTACAGTAACTGCTCTTCAACGTTTCGTCTATTGTTTTTGTTTGGCTTAGCTTGGAGAGCGGCGTATATATACATGTGTGTGTGTGTGTGTGTGTGTGTGTGTGCACGCATTAAACATGTATGTATGTATGTGCGTAAACATATGCACATACATACAGATGTATATAGAGGCATGTTAAGGGTTACATGCGTTGGCTGCTTATCGCGATAATTGCGTATTTGTTTATATACCGAGTTATTATATCATAATATTTAATAATAGGTAAAAACAAAAGTAGGTGTGCTTTCTGGTATCAACTGGTTTATATCTGTTCTAAATGTTAACGGAAATGTCCAACAGCAACAGGTGCTTCAAACGATTTGCGCATTTGCATGAAAACACACATTTCTATTTGTTAGACACTTAATACTTATACTAGATTCGATCAGATGCTCTGCACAGCTTGTTAAAAAGGGAAGCATTTCGTATATGGATTCTTTGGAATATTACGTAATTTCTCTGGCAATACAGAGAAGCTGACGTGGAGAGGAAGAACCCCAAAC
>NW_022045920.1:189260-200074 GCF_001654015.2 Drosophila navojoa
CATAGAAACTGCCCCTGTTTCATGTTGATGACTTTACATGTCGTTTTTGGCTGCCCACAGCACCTGCCGCTGCCCTGGCTCACCCTTGACCTTTGACTGGCCTTCGCAATGTGCCTCCCGCCGTGTTTTTCCAGCTAAGGAAGCACTGGCGCAGACTGTTGCCGCTCACTGTTTGAATGTAGGGCGCGCGTGTGCAATAGATCAAATGTAGGATAAAGCAGAAGCAGACAGACATTAAAGACTGAATAAAAACAAATTATTATAGTTCGGTTTCACGTTTAATTAATTACAAAATATTTGTTTAAACTAGGCGAGCAAAGAGAAAAATTGATTAATTGATAAATGAATGCAGCTTGGAATATTTATGTGCAGTTCGAGCTGTAGAAATGCGACTCTAAACAGACACAAAAAGTATATATAAATTGCACCTGTTCCGCGCAAGGTGAGCAAACATGTGTTGCTCAGCGAGCAAAGTGAAGAGAACTATAAATAAAGATATTTATATAGTTAAAGATGTTCGTTGATTAATCGCGCAAAATTAGACAAGAAAACTTTCAAATTCAACAAAATAAATTTTGATTTATGTGGAAATGCGACAACTGACAGGCGACACACAAACAAATATATCAGATTTCCATTTTAATTATGAATATTCAGCTTTCATTTGACTTTTCTCAACACACAGACGTCACAAGTTTTGCGCACGAAGAACTTTGGAGACTCTCTTTAGAGTGGGGACCACACACAAAGATCTACAAACACACACACACACGCACACACACAAGGAGAGAAGCTAAACTTTAAATTAATTTGGATATGTAGAAAACAGCTGAGAGTAGATTTAAGTTTAGCTAAACATTAAACAGAGTTGTAAAGGTAAAGGTGAGGTACCCCATTATCAATCGCTTTCCTGCATAATACATAAAGAAATAATATATAATATTATCATAAGGTAACCTCAAATAACTGAACATTGCATTAACTGAAAGACATAAAACTCAAATCTATCAGCTTGAATAAATCAAGATTTCATCTCATCTCATCCAAGAATATTTTTACTCTCTTATATTTCTCTCAATTTTCACTAATATTTTATTGCAATTGTAAAACAGTTTTACATACTTTATACACAGAACATCTAGAAGTATAAACAGTTTTGTATTTATCAATTTTCATAGTATTTATTAAATTTAGACTCATGCGTAAACCCACTAAAGATTCTCGCTTTAGGTTGCTCCACTTTCCAAAGCACTTCAAGCTTCGAGTTGTAGCTGATGATGCTCGCTTTATGCAGTGCAACACCGATTTATATGCAGTTGCGACGCTAATGAGCGTAACGAAATTTATGACATTCCAACAACAACAACATTTGCATGTGGTAGGTGTTTGTTGTTGTTGTTGCTGCCGCTGGCGTTCGCATAATTCTCACACTTCGACAGGCCGCAAACGAAAAACAAATATAAATTGAATGCCGCCAAAGTTGTTGCTGCCTCTCCAGCCTCCGCCTCTGCCACACATACACACACACACACACACATACACATTGAAATGTCAAATTTAGTTGACAATTCATAAATTATGCGACTGGGCGCTTAAATGGCGCCACTGTGCGCGGGCCGAGAGCGGTAGAGAGAAAAAAAAAACAGTAGCGGGGCATACACACACACACACACACTCGCAGCCACTCACACATTTTCATACTGTCATTAATTTTAAATAATTATGAGGCAAGTCAGCTGCAAATCACAACAATGCCCCAGCTGGGTGGCCCATGTGTGTTGCAGGAAGAGCAGGGAGAACAGCAAGGAGAGGAAGAGGGAGAGAGAGAGAGAGAGAAAGAGAGAGCGCGAGAGAGAGCGCAAGAGAGAGCAGTTAGACGAGTGCACTAACAGAAAAGTGCAGGTATGTACATATGTTGTTATATGTGACTAAAGATCGAAAATTGAGCAGGAATTTTTGGAGTAAAAAATAATGCTGAAATGATATTTCCTAAATACTATTTGTAAATAAAATATATGAACTAATAAAATAAATTTTGCTATTTATATTTTTAAAGATATTGCTATCAATATCATAAATAATACATATATAATATTTTATGAGTAAAATATATATCATATAATATGTTATTTTTTTATATTTTGTTTCTTACCAATTAACTGCAGTTAAATTATTGCACTAAATACCTATTTATTTTAAAACATTCAGAAGAAAATACAGGTGTCAATGTGATTTCTGTATTTAATTTATATAAAAAAATATATACAAAATTATTTTTATAAAAATAGTATATCAATTAACTTAAATAATATACTATTTTAAGATGATTAATTTAATTTGATTTTTTAAATTTTAATTTAAGTTTCTCCTATATTAGTTTTATTATGAATAGATAAATAATATTTGTAATAATATAATTGGTTAAATTTTAATTATATTGAATTGACTAATACAATTTTTGAATTTCCTTCACTTCTTTTTTCTCCCAGTGCAGTTGCGCTTTTAGCATAGACTTCTTAATTAACTGCCTCCATATATCCTGCGCTACAAATTGTTCACACTTCAACGTTTTTGATGCCTCTGCTGCCCCACTGCAGCTCATCCCCGCCCAGCTCTCCCACTCACTTCCTTTCCACGTGTGTCGCTGCTCTTGATGCTTAAAAAATCAGCCCCCGCTTAGCCACTATTTGCTCCAAGTTTGGGCATCTAATTGACATGTTCGTGACACATGTTGCTCCCAACAGCTCCTGGGCAGACAACAGACAGCAGACAGTAGAGTACGGGACAGGACAGAAGCAGAGCAGACAGACAGACAGACAGTGGGACAGGGACCTCACACACACGCGCCTCCAGCGCAAATGTCAGTGTGAGTAGTCAATATGTGAGTAGACATGCTTAAATATATATACAGAAATGTTGTTATGACACTGCCAGCAGAGCGCTTCACACTCTAGAGGGTGTCAGGTTCTATTGTGAGAAGAAAAACGTATACAAGTTTCTGATAAATGAACTGAAGTTCATTAGCAAGTTTCTTCACTGTCTACATCTCATTTGCAGCTCAGATTTCGAGCACCCCATTACAAATCTAAGAAAGACTCTTCGAATATCAATTTGTATATAAATTTGACTACAATGAAAAATTAAAGACTTATATCAAGATACACATATGTATATCAAGATATATCAAGATTGTTTAAGATATCTAGAAGACAAATTTCTTGCATTTTTTGTTCGATTTATAAGCATTATAGTGTGCTCTAATCACAATCTTATACATATATTATAAATATATTAAACAAATCGGAAAATACTGTTTCAATACTATACTACACCAAGTATTACTAATAGTAATTTCTTTTCTCTTCGCCTCTTTTTGCTACACTATGTGTGTACTTAAGCTAAACATTTCGATTTAAGGAAACTTTACTCCAATTTCCTCCCTCACTCAGTAATTTTATGATCATCCTCTATATGAGATATCTTAGTGCTTTTACAACTATCCTCTCACTTCCTCACTCATTCTAGAGATATCTGACACTCTCTAAACTGCAGCGTTATCCAACACTGGCAACACATGCCACTTAGTCTCACTTCTAAGCCGCCGCCGCTGCCGTCGCTCATTGCTCTTTCAGCGGCTAATCCACAAAATCTGCGCTTTTCATAGACCATTAAAATTAACTAGCGGCATTAGAGAGGGGCGAGAGCACTGAAAGAGAAGAGCGACAGAGCAATCCATTGCTCGTAGTTCGTTTTTCAATTGAATTCGCATTTTATACGCACAATGCACAAATCCGATTTGAATTTTTAAGGCAGCAACAACAACAATAACAACAACAACAATGAAAGCCAAAGCCAAATCCGGGCAGGGCGATAATCGCCAATCGACCCAAGCAACAACAACAACAACAGCAACAACAATGACAATAGAAACAACAATAGGTATAACAACATTAGCTAACTACAATACTGACACCCTCCGCCTACCATGTAGCACACGCCCACTCACTTATACGCACACACACACACATAGAGACACACGTGTCAAGCGACTGTCTGTCGCTCTGTCTCCCACTGACAGCTACAAATTGCGCTACAAGGCTGAGCTTTTGGGTTCACCTTCCCTTGTCATCCGTGCCCCTGCCCCCTCCTCATCTACTGCCCACCTCTCACTCCTTCTCTCTCTCTCTTAGATCAGTCAAAAAGTAAGCGTCGACGTTCGTGTAACTTTCAGCATAATGACCCAGACACGTGGCTGTCTAATGTGACCAGCCGCCGCTGCCAACGCCGAGAGTTGGCCGGGGCGAGATGGTGTGCGGGCTAGGCGGCAGTCCGTTACATGTACGCATTGTTTTTAGCCCGAATTTTTATGTTAAATTTGGTGAAATGCGAGATTTGATGTGCCTAACTGCCACGTTTTTAATACACTTTACTGCAGCATTGCGGGATTCGGCGCAATTAAATGCGTGCCAAATTGTTGAGCTAATTGAAATGGCACTTGATATTTAATTAAATTGAGTACACAATTTACAGATTTTTCTAAATACTATGCTGGACAATTACAGGGATTTCCAAGAGGAATAACCAAACGAGAAACCTAAATGAAGCTCGAAATGCAATTATTGCTATTGAAGAGCATTAGCTAGAGATTTTTGTATTGGGCAGGATTTGTAAAGTAAACTAGGTAAATTAAATAAAGCAAATATCAGAGTTAAAAATATAATATATATTATATTTATATAATATTAATATGTATTCACACATTTTATAGAAATGGCATGCACTCGAATATTTTTTAATTATTTAAGAAATATATATTATGATACATTTTCTTCATATATGAATAATATTTGCAATATAAAGTAGAAATAATTTCAACAATAAATTTTAACCTTATACCCAACACACTTCGAGTTTCACAATGTTTCACAGCCCAAATTTTCAGTCTCACACTGCTTGACAGCTCAAACAACTCGAAATTCCTTCAGCTGGCTGGGTAACAACTCTATTAGTTCGGCCAAAAGTTGATCAGCTGTCAATGATATGATATATACTTATAAACCAGGCAGGAGAGGCGCCTCTCTCTATCCCTCTCTTTCGCTCTTAGACACAAGTAGAGCAATCCATCAATCAAACACGAGCATATGATGTCAAGTCAAGGGACTAGTTGGGCTAGATACCAATCTATATAAATTCTGTTTTTGGGTCTGGGACTGGCCAATAGTTAATTTATTTATAATTGCCAACAGTCTTGAGCTCCATATAGAGCCCTGCTCGGCTGGTCAGTCAGTTAAGTGTGTAATGACTTGTAATTCTGTTATTCAGCTAATGAGCTCATAGCTGGAACATGTGTAAGCGTTACGCTAGCGATAAGAGCAACGGGCAGCGGCATTTCAATTAGCTCGACTGCCCGAGTCTCTTTGTAGCTGGGAATTCATCCTGTCGATATTAACGCGCAATAAATTAGCAGAAGCTCAAGCTCTGCCAGCTCTTGGTCTTGGTCTTGCTCTTAGTGTCTAGCGCTGTAGTACGACCTGTCGATCGGCCGACATTAACATGCAGAACCAGCGTTAGCGTGCGGTCCTCGCTGCGTTGCGTTGCCATGCGATACGATCCAATCTGATTCGATGTGATGCGTTGCGATGCGCATAATCTTATTTCCCAACTCTTTCGACGGTTAATTTCAGTTTGAGATAATTATAGAGCGGCTGCCACCAAAGAGGCCAAGCCACTGGCTTGGACAAGGGCAAAAGGGGAGCGCTTGCACGCGCTCGTATTTATTATTAGGCCCCAAAGAACACCGTTCCAGAATCCACACGCCGTCGCTCTCTGGCCTCTTTGACTCCATGAGCTCCATCTGCGGACAATCAAGTTGATGCTTCTGCAGCGGCTGCTGCTCTGACTGCTGCTCTGGCTGCTGCTGAGCATCAGAACAGGGCGTTGAGTGTAGTAAGTGATAGTGGGCAGCATCAAGCGGCAGCCAGTGGAAGACAAAAGCAACAGCCGACGTGATCAACAGCGCATAATTATACACTGCAGGCGCTGCGGTATATAGGCAAATCTATGCAGTTTGTAACTACGACAAATTGATTAACTAAACTTAACAAAAATATATATATATTTATTTATTTGGCGAAAATAATTGTTATTAATTTTTAAGCATATTTGCAGATGAGCTAAGTTTATTTTTATATTTCAATAAGCTTTTGTCTGCTTGTGCTTCTTGGTGCAATTAAATATAGCAAGCAGCTTTTGTCTACGTTAGCGCTTACTCCACTTTTGGCTCACTTACACTCACTTACACTCAGCCTTTAAGCCTTTCTATAACTCTCTACTTCCTGGCTAGTCTTGTATCAATGAGCTTTTGTATGCTGACATATCTAAGCCATGCAAAAATTTCTTTAATCTAATTGCCTTTGTTAGCCATATTTTATTATATTCAGCATTATTTGCATAAACTTTGATGTACTAATAATTTTCAATTTTATCAATTTTTGTGTATCAATTTGTACTTAATATCAGCTAAATTTCTTAGCCAACTTAATAATCTCAGTGTCAATTTTCAGCTGTTTTTTTTTTTTGTAAAAATAAGTTCCAAGACCCATTTATAACTCCATTTATAGTTTAATCACTCAACATATATAAATGCATACATCATATATCACATAGATATCATGTTATATTTATAGATAGTCTTCTAAATTCCCAAGCTTTCGCTGCTGGTTAGAGCATTCCCGTGTCTCATTCAATCCACCTCAATTTGATGTATTCTTTCATTACTTTAATAGTTATATTATTTTCAGCATTCCGTATGATGCAGCGACTGGCTGTGCCGCAAAACGCAAAGCGAAATGCCGACAAATATCAAAGTCATATGCAGCCACGCCCACCAATGGCATGTTGATCTTCATCAAGATCGCTGGGCAGACCTAAAGAGAGAGAGAGAGAGAGCGGTAGGAAGAGTGAGAGGCAACTGCTGCTGCTGGTTCGTTGGGGGCTGCCCTCCATGGAAGCTAATCAACAATTTTCTCACCTCTTTTTCGTGAGCGAGAAAAAGAAACAACAACAACAAAAACAAAATGTATTTCAGAGTGGAAGAAAAATGTTTGCGGTAGGCGTTTGTCGGACTGAATGTTCTGTCGGCAGAGCCAGATTTTGCCCGCCCTCTGCAGCAGCGTTAGCCTTTGTTTTAAGCCGCAATATATATATATATATATATATATTATATATATATATATATAAATTTTTGTTTTTTTGTTTTTGATAATAAGACACCGTGGGGCAAGCATACCCTCAACCTGTTGCATGTCCGCACACGAATCGGGTTAATCGATTTTAAATCGTTCTGTAGAATGTTTTCATTTCTGGCTGCTCGATCAATAATTGCCTAGAAAATTAATCTGCTGTTAACGGTTAGAAGTTCGTTAGAGAGCTGCTGCTGCTGCTGCAACCACTCAGCTCAACCAATGAACCACCGCAGTTCAGTTAAGCTTTTATAAAAAAAAAAGCAGACAGAGTCCGGCTCTTTGTCTGGCAATCGCGTGAATTATGGCGCTCGTATTATTGCGGTTGTGGGACATATGGATGTCCATTTAAATCAATTCGAATATATGGCATCGTTAATGGAAATTTATACGCGCAGTTACTTGCCACACCAGCACCACCAATGCGAGCGAGACCACACAACAAACAACATGCAGCAGACAACGGAGAACGGACAGACAACACCGAGCCGAGGCTACCAAATAAAACTTGCTGAATATTCGCACAGCCAGTTGCAAATTGATGGACAACCCACCGGGCAGAGACACCAGTGAACAGCAGCAGCACCACCACCACACACTGCTCCACTCTCCCCCCACTACCTCTCTCTTTCTCTCTAGCTCTTTCACTGTAGGCACATTGTATGGTGCTGTATTTATTTATAGCATCGCTCGCTGTGCTGATTTTTCAAATACTCCACTAACTGACAAACGCTTCGAGCTTAGCCACCGGACCAGAGCTGAGGGTCTGCCAAACCGAGCCACAGTCACAAGTTGTGCCACACACACACACACACACACGCACCACATGTAAAGCTTGAAAAAAATTACGTTTTCTCAATAAGTTTTGATAAAAATCAACATCATTTGTGGTCGGCCCAGTTGGGGGGAATTCCAATATGGTAGCACAAATGGCAACAGAAACAGCAGCTGGCCAAATGCTGTGCTGGGTCTCTCGACTTAGGAGAACTGCATTCGATTCGAGCTGAATGCAAAATGAGCTACTTAAGGCAAACAAACTGAGGCGAAGAAAGCTCCGAAAAGTAAGCCAAGTTAGTGGATAAATCCATTCTAAATGCACTTGTGTGTCTTATGTTCTAAAAATAGATATGTAAATAGTGATAGATATATTGTGATAAAGTCCACGATTAACAATTGAACTTTACAACACTATATAATAGTAATATATAATTAAACTACAAGCTTTCTATTAATAAAGAGATCGATAGATGATATTGGGTATTGTTAAATCGAATTACATTTAATTCGACATGTATTTTCCAACACTAAAATGCGCTTAGCTCACTATCTCTCCCTCTCTCCTTCACTAATTGTCCATTCTCATTCTTTCTTTATCTCTGTCTAGTATTTATTTATCTCTTACTCTATTCATCTCTCTCTTCCTCTAAATATTTTTCAATTTGTTATTTTCTCTAACGTTCTCATTCTTTCCCATACTATTTATCTTCATTCCATTCTCGTCTCTACTTTCCTTAACAAAACAATATTTTCTTATTCTGATTGCTTTCCATAGACTCTAATATTTTCCAACACTAAACTGCTCTACTGCCAATTAACAGCCCACACAGATATACCACACATGATTTAACGTAGCGCAGTCAATTCAGAGGACCGTTTGCTCATTAGGCTACTCGAACGCCCCTTATGCGATTCAGAAACCAGTTAAAAACAGCTCATGAGCAGCTCCTCCTCACATTGTTGTCTCCTCCTGCTGCTTCTCCTCTCGTTTCTCGTAGTAGTAGTTGTTGTTGTTGTTGTCAGCTTAAGCTAAGCTAAGTCGCCAAAGCGATCTTCAACGACTGCCTGCCTAACTGACTCTCTGACTGACGGTCGGACTGTTGGACTGACTGCTGTGCCCACCAGACAGTCACAGCGGCGTTCCACCTCAGCCTTATATCACATTCACATTCACATTCACAACTCTCAATTCTCAACTGGGATCTCATGATCATGCTCATGTCTTGCGCTCGTCATTTGCGCGATTTTTAAGCTGATGATCAGCGACAAACGATCTTTCACTCGCCTTATGATGGATTCATACCACCAACAAATTTGCCACTGATGAATGGATTTCTGTCTGGGTACCCAGCTCTGCCCGTCATTCTCTATCCCTATCTCCTTCTTCCCTCTCTCTTTCTGTATCTTTCTGGCCATGTCATTCACAGCAGTTGCGCAGTCAGCCGATAAACGCCAACATGGTGTAGAGATTTTGTTCAGCTTCTGGAATGCGTAGCAAGTTGTGGCAGACACGACAGTCGCCGTTGCCGTCGTCGTCGTCTCTTAAATCAGAGACAGCCAAGACGAGAGTTTCCTTGAGAGTGTGTAACAGATTGTAACAAATTGAACGGGCATTTGTAGCGACAGCCACCAAGAGCTGTCATTGTAGAGCATCACTTGGGCTAATGCTCAGTGCCCAAGATTAGGATGGGTTACGACTAAATAAAAGGGAAGCAAGCTGCCCAAGCTGAACTGGCAATTCAAAGAGTAATGTCTAAAAAGAATGTGAATGATATTTATTATTCATATTATCATAATTATTATATGATATAGGGTAGAGTTTATTGAGTTAAGTAACACATGTATATGCAGACGTTTCTTATGTGATATTGAGTTCTACGTTCTCTTAAGCTATATATCTATATATTAAATTATATGAATTACTAGTAAACATATAAAAGAGCTTAGCTTTCAGCAATCTATAATTGGTAAAACTTTTATGGTAAAACAGATCTAAACCTTAAAATTCGCTATCAAAATTGTCTTCTGATTTCAATTCAAATTAGATAATTTATAATTAGACATTTTTAAGTTTGTTTATTTTAATGATGAATACCTGGTTATCCTAGTTAAGACGACTCTATAAACATATGAATTCTAGCTCATGTCTTCTCCTCCTTCTGCCTTTCATTTACAACTTCCTGCTAAATACATTCTCATTTCACTTCCAATCTCTTTTACTTATTCGAGTTTTCTTCAAAGTATGCGCCACTCACAAATCAATATAGGTAATTTATCTATGGTTTATATGAACGACAGACCATCGACCACCCACCGCACACAATGGTCATCAATTTGTGCCAGCACTTTGACACTTTCTATGGACATTTCTTTGATATGCAAAGTGAGCAAAAGCTGCACAAAGCGAATGCCGCCGACAATTGTCAGTCGATATGCTCAGCCGTCGCGCTGTCTGTCACAATCACTCGATATTGAAATAGGTAAATTACCAGCTACACAATATCAAAGTTAGGTGTATGAAACAAAAAAATGCTACATAAAGAAATAATATTGCCTCAGGCTAATGCTAATGCCCAACATCAGACGCGAGCACCGACCAGCGAGCCAGCGAGTGAGCGCATTTAATCGCCACTTTTGTCAAACGTGTCAATCAAAATTCTTCGGATGTCTAGCTGGCAACTGCCACGCCTCCATTTGCGGGCATTTCTAATCGAATGCCTATGGATGTTTTTTATCAATGTGGCACAGTGGTGTCAAGGTAATTGACGGAGAGATGAAATTTGAAAGGTAAATTGA
>NW_022045920.1:245124-258472 GCF_001654015.2 Drosophila navojoa
AGCTACTTAGGACTAGCAAAATCATTTATTAGCTAGCTAGCTAGACCAAATATACAAATTATATATTTATATAGATTCAATATTATAAAGAGAAGATATAAAAGAACTGCTAAAAACTATGAAAATCAGCTTAAAACTCAATAAAAGGCCGACTAAACTAGCCGACGGCTAAAAAAGCTAAAGCTACTTCAACATTTCTCAATCATTATTAAAGCTTAATACTTTAAATTCGCTAAAAATTAAATTTTGCAAGCCTGATGCTGACATTAATAAAAAAATTCCCAAGCTATTCTCATATAAAACCAACTTCAAATCCAAACAAAAAGCAGTCAAAATAAACAACAACAATAAAAAAAACTCTATAGTTCAGCAACTAAATAATTATAAACAATTAACAAGACACACAAAAAAAACATGATCGGAAAAAAAACTTGTTTCTAGAGCAGCCGACGGCAAATGCAATTAAAACTAGCCGAGGCAAAAAAAATAGTTGAGCAAAAAGTTAACTTAGTTTAAAGTTAGCTTAATACTACAATAGCCCGCTAATTATGCTAATACTTTATTAATTTCTTAACGAGGCGCAAAAGAAAAAAAAGCGACGGCAAAATGAAATATTTAGTAAGCATGTGCATAACTAAACAAATTTAATAATATTATTTATGAAGCTGCGAAAAAAAAAAAACAAAAGCGAAATTTTTGTGCTGATTTTGCATATGAAGCGAAAGACAGCTGAACAGAGGCGGCAGCTGAAAAGTGGGCGTGAGCTTGAGTAAAGCACAAACTATATAAATAAACTACAGATATAATATACATATACAGCGATATATCTTGCTATTTCATTAAAAATAGATAGAGCTTAGTTAGTTTAATAAACTTAAACTTTAATTTTCTTTTTGCCTTGGCTCTGAAGCTTTGTGTGTTTTGTCGTTGAACGAGTTCACAAAAAAAAGCAAACAGCTGAAAAAAAATTGCAGTTGCAGCGACTTTGTTAACTTGTTTTAATTGCCAATTTACCAAACGTAGCGGAAATTGTGACGACGGCTTGTCTGCCACAGTCAAAATACGAGACAGATACAGTGAGAAAGAGAGAGAGAGAGAGGGAGAGGTGAAGGTAGAGGTAGAGAAAGGTAGAAAGAATCCAGAGCGCGCGCTCGCAACACTCAGCAAAGTCAGCAACATGGCTCGCAACATTGTTGCCGCAACATGCTGCCCGCTTTTCTTTTCTACTTTTCTGCTTTCCTCAATGCAGTTAAATAACGATACTTTCATTCAATTTGCGCGCATTCGTTTTAATTTTCAATTTACTCAATCCAATTTTCCCAGGTCCCATTTCGGTTGAGGATGAGGTCGATGTGGATGTCGTTGATTGCAGCGATGCTGAAGAGCCGCCAGCCAAGGCGCGTCGCTTGAATCATCATCACAATCATCATCACAGTCATCATCACCATCACAACAACAACAACAACAATAATAATAACAACAACAACAACAATAGTGTGTCACACAAGAGTCGCAACGAATCACAGCTAAACACCAGCTCCACATCAAGCCAAGGACGCTGCTCCACACCGCCGCAATCGCCCGGCACTGAGGACAGCGAGGAGCGCCTGACACCCGAACCGGTCCAAAAGACACCCAAAATCGTTGGCTCCTGCAACTGTGACGATTTGAAGCCGGTGCAATGCCACCTGGAGACCAAAGAGCTGTGGGATCGCTTTCACGAGCTGGGCACCGAAATGATTATCACCAAAACTGGCAGGTAAGAGCGAGACAGAGAGAGAAAGAAAGATATATTGCAAATAATGATTAGTTACAACAATCGGCTAAACAGTTAGCAGACAGTGTAAACAAGCTATACTTAAAGCCAAAGCAAATCAGTTAAACGAAAGAAAGTGCAAAAGTTGCTAGAGAAAAGGGCCAAAAAAAGTTGCAATGAGATATATGTTTAGGCTATAGCTGGATAGTGGGAGGTATTTTGGAAGGTATATAAATGCTTCTTTACTGCGAAGTTGCAGAGATTGATAATAATTTAATATGATATCTATACTATATATCACAAATATTTAAAAAGAACATTCAATACGAACTATCTGCATATTTTCTCTAATGAATTTCCAACTTGAGATCTTCCCCACTTACTTTTTTTACTTCCTTGCCCACTGCTTCAACATCTTCTACTCTGTCAATCACTAGCCTTCTATCAATCTAGTGCGAGCTCTTGGCATGTCAAATTTTTGCAATGTCAACACAAATTTCACGCATAAAAGCAATGGCAACACATTTGAGCCGTGTGCGGTCCGGTCCCCAGGTTACAATTGCAAAAGATTTTTTCGCTTTGCGATCTACCTGTGCAGCCACAGTTGAGCTATATTTTTTCGGTTTTTGTTTTTTGGGCGTTGCTCATGTCAGCAGGCGAGGAATCAAGGCTACAATGACCACGGGTTGTCCACACCTAGCTCCCACACAGCTGACCACACAGAGAGTGAACTAGTTAAGGGCCCAAGGGATAGATAGAGAGGGAGAGAGAGTGAGAGGGAACACACACACGCACCTAGCTCTATTTAATGATATTGTAAAAATCACACCTTAGAGCACACACACACACGCGGAGCAGACATCGAGACGACGTAGAAGAGACAATCAGGGCGGTCCCCTGGTTATGTCACACGCAGCCTTCGAGCGCATTAAAGCCACAGGATGTCAGCCCTAAAGAGTTTCCACCTATTGTTCGCACTTGTCACAGCAAATAGAAAGCAACCAGAATAATAATAATATTTAGTCGGGGTTATAAATTTTCCAGCTGAAATTACTTGTTTGTGACTTTAATTAATAACAAACCGAAAATCTTATGAAATTCCTTTCTAAATAAAAATCTCTTTTTTTTTCCTTTTCTTTTTTTCATCATTCTGCCTGCAGACGCATGTTCCCCACGGTGCGCGTCTCATTCTCTGGGCCATTGCGTCAGATCCAGCCAGCCGATCGCTATGCCGTGCTGCTGGATATAATACCGATGGACTCGAAACGCTATCGCTATGCATATCATCGGTCTGCTTGGCTGGTTGCCGGCAAAGCCGATCCAGCGCCGCCCGCCCGCCTCTACTCCCATCCGGATAGCCCCTTCAGCTGCGAGGCGCTGCGCAAACAAGTTATCTCCTTCGAGAAGGTCAAGCTGACTAATAACGAAATGGATAAGAACGGACAGGTGAGTTCAGATGCGAGATCAGACAGAGATAGACATATCTGAAGGGAGAGAGACAGCGAGGAGAGTGTGTGTGCCAAGATCTCTCTGTGTGAGATTGTGGGCGCGATAGACGCGTGTTAAATGATTGATAATTGTCTGAGGATCAGCAACGTGTGCTTAGCAACATGAAAAGGTTGCGCGTAGGAAGGGAAATATATATTTATAAATATGAAATACTACATTAGTTTACCGTAAATGCATAATATAGAAATCTAATCATATTATGATACTCCGATCTTTATGAAATTCATATTTATTCATATATTCATGTCCAATAGGCATTCACATTTGAAAGAAAATATATTCAAATAGAGTAAATAAAACGAAACTAAAATATATTTAAATATATATCAAAATCGATTCACACATTCTCAAAGACTCCTCAAAAATACTTCTCTAGAGACTGGACCACACATAAACCATATTTTATTTCATTTTACACACAACTAACATCCCATTCTCTTCCATCTTCTCTTCCCTCTGCCCGCTTAGATCGTGCTCAACTCGATGCATCGCTATCAGCCGCGCATTCATCTGGTGCGCCTCTCGCATGGCCAGAGCATACCTAGCAATCCCAAGGAGTTGCAGGATCTCGATCACAAGACCTATGTCTTCTCGGAGACCGTCTTTACGGCTGTGACGGCGTATCAGAATCAGCTGATAACCAAATTGAAAATCGACTCGAATCCATTTGCCAAAGGCTTCCGTGACTCGTCGCGTCTCACCGACTTCGATCGCGATCCGATGGAGGCACTGCTGCTGGAGCAGCAGCTGCGCTCGCCGCTGCGCCTCTTTCCCGATCCGCTGATGCAACAGTTTGCCGCGCAACAGGGCGCCGCCGATCCCGCTTCGATGGCGCTCTTCGAGAAGGCACGCCAGCATCTGCAAATGTTCGGCGGCAATTCGCCGTATGCCCAGCTCATGATGCCGCAAATGTATCAGGCAGCAGCGGCGGCACCACCGCCGCCCGGCCTCGGCGCCTTTCACATGTTCCAGCAGCAATGGCCGCAGCTGACGGCCGGATTTTTGGCCAGCGCCAATCAGCAGGCCGCTGCCGCCCAGGCCGCCGCTCAGGCGCAGGCGCAAGCGCAGGCAGCGGCCGCTGCGGCCATGGCCGCCAATCGCACACCCCCGCCGCCGCCCACAGCGTCCACGCCCTCGTCGACATCGTCGGGCTCGCCCTCGCCCGATATGCGACCGCGTCAATATCAGCGCTTCAGTCCGTATCAGTTGCCCGCGCAGGCTCAACAACAACAGCAACAACAACAGCAGCAGCAGCAGCCGCCGCCCACAGCGGGCTCGCCCGCCTCGCGCAGCCCCGCCCACTAAGCACTGGCAGAGGCTGCCCCAAATAAAACAGTATTAATCCAAAAATGAAATTCAGAAATGAAAATGAACAGATGAAAAAAAAAAACTCAACTAACTAAATGTTGTAAATTATTTGTTATCCATTAATTCCCTCGCGCTCTTACTCTCGCTTCCCCTCTTCTTCTCTTTCTCTCCTGCTCTCTTGCATTTTTGTGTTGTAAAAAATTTCAACATTTTCGACCCGTGTACAGTTAGAAAATTTTTGTATACATTTAGCTTAAAACATATTGTAAAAAGTTTTTAAGTGTTGTTCGAAAACTCATCTCAGTGTAAAGTTTAAACAAAATTCGAAAAAGAAAAATCAATTAAAAAAAAAAAATAAATTAAAGCTTCATCTATGTAAACAATAAATGTTAGTTATGCTATAGCATAAAATTATATATATAAATATGAATAATAATATTAATATATGGCTAGTATTAACACATAAATTGATAGACGCTTCAGTTAATTTTATTTATATGAAAATTTCTTATTTAAGTTTAAAGTAAAAATTTGGCAAACAATAAACAATTATTAAATCAAAATAAAAAAATAAAAATAAATGAAAATATAAATAAAAGTAAAAATAAACAAATTAAAATATAAAGATATATTTCTTCAGTGTGAAAAAAACATGAACAAAATATTTAAAGAAAATTTATTAAATGAAAAAAAAAAAAAAAAACAATAAAACTAAATATGTGAAAAACAAAATAAAAATGGTTGTTTATTAAAATAAATTCTTTTTTAGCAATATTTTAAAATTTTACAGTGAAGCTTTCAGTGGAAGATCCTAAAGCAAGGGTAGCAGAAATTTCAAAAAAATTCATGAGAGTTTTTTTATGCAAAAAATCGATGAAAAAGTTTTAAAGAAAATACAAGAAAATTTAAAAAGTTATTTTAAATGAAATTACAAAATATATTTCTTATTTGGTTTTGTTCCATTGCATTTAATAAATATGTTATATATATGCTTTCACTATTCATTAAATCAATATCAAAGCGAAATATTTGAATTTTACGTAAAATTAACTACATAACATTTACTCACTGTACACAAAGGAATTTCTAGTATTTTTCGGCGTTTTCAAGAATATGCATAAATTACATTTAAAGCAGAGCAGAGCTAAAACACTTGAATTTAACTATCCAAATATCCTGTGCAGTCAAAGTGGGAATTTCTCACACGTCTGCACTTGTTTCGTCACACTGTGCACTCAGCATATCCTGCGTGCAGAGGACTCTGCCTTGCTCCAACAATATACATGCATATAGGGCAAACTGGGACCGAGGCAGACGCACTGAAATGGGCTTAAATAGAAGTCGAGGCATGGGCATACGCATAGGCGTAATTCCTTAGTTGGCAGTGAGGCATGCGGCAGAGCAAATTGAAACCAGGCAGCAAAAGAGAAAGAGATGAAACGTGGAAAGAGAGACAAAGAGACAGGGAAATGGAGTGAGGCAGAACAGCAGCATGGGGAATAGAAATGTTTAACGAATGCATTTTCATGGTCACTCAAAGGGAAATTCTCTAACTCGCTGGGCTCGCTCGATGCTCGTTGCTCGTTGTGGAAAGGCAGAAACCAGAGAATTCGTTTGACACGCTCAACAGTTCGATGAATGATGCGTCTGTCTATTGGGCTCTTGTCAGACCCAAAGACTTGTGAATTAAGCGTGGCCAAAGAGCTATTGAAAGTTCAGTCAATAAATCTTGGGCACACGAAATATTATTTTGATAACTATGGAGTATATAAGGAAAACAAAGAGAGAAATGCTCTGCAACCCTCCGAAAGCCATCCAACAATTATAAAGAAATTAACTTTTAATGTGCGTTAGGATAAAGATCTTGGCATAATTATCTGAGGAACTTATTGAAAAAGGGCCAAATTATATATATATATATACAGTAGGTTGTAATTACGTAAAAGGTGTTATCGACATTTGTCTATCTGGCACCTAGCGTGAACCACTAAATATACACAGCTGCTTTATCAGCTAAAGTCAATCTACTCACCAAAGTTAATTACAAACTAATCACAAGAAATTGCAGTAAGAGAGAAACAAATAAAACATTAGGCTATCTGGCAGTGAGAGATCTGAGCAGTGGCCAGCCATATAATCGGAGGGAACATAATGCTATATGCACATGTCAAAATGTCATAGCTAATTTATAAGCAAGGCCGCCAGAGATCCATGTACTTCCACTGTCAAAACAAACACGAAATTCATGGGGGGCAGGCGGCGAGGCAGTGGAGTATGTGAAGAACTTTGGCTCCCTTTGGCATAAATTGTGTCTGCGCTCGCTTTGGCGTTCCTTGTGGCGTTTCATTTTAATTTGAATGTAAATGAATGCTGCGCGACATTGGGCGCCCAGCCGCATGGGAGCAGCTGTGAATGTCTCTGAAAGTTCTTTCAGTCTCTTTCAGTCCACCCCGACGACGTCGCGACGTCTCTACCAACTGCTCCTCCCCCTACTCACGCCCCATTGTACACACCCACAAATCAGCGTTGGCAGGCGACACACAAGACAGACAGACAGACAGACAGAGAGACCGTGCGACAGGGTGTCTGTCGAGTATGAGGGGGAGTAGGGCGGATCGAGTTCGGGGGGCCTTGCAGGTCTTGAGGTTAAGTGTCAGCAGGCGCTACAAAACAGTGACAAAATATTTAATTTTTGGGGCGTTTGTAAATATTTGAGCCACTTAATTGGCGGGGCTGGCTACAATGTTGTTGTTTGTCCCCCCTCCCCATTGATTTATGAGCCCGAATGGTAAACGGTTGAGGGCGTAGGGCAATGGAGCTATATGCTGAGGCTAACTCAACTCACTTTCATTTCGGTATATTGAAAAATAAAGTGGAGTTGTTGTATTGAAGCCTGTTTGAAAATAAAATAAACCTAAAATTTACTACCAAATAATTGAAAATAAAAAAATTAAGTTAAGTTTGTGAGGAATGCAGAATACATATTTTCTCATAATTGATTAATTTTTAGAAGGAACCTCTTAAAATAAATTAATTTTTTTTTATTTAAAATAATTTTATTATAATAAATTTAAACTATATTTACATTTTTATTTATATTTTTTATATGTTGATGATACAATTATTTTTATTTGCATATTTTATTTGATTTAGTTAAATTTTTGTTCATAATCCATTCAGCATTACTTTATTACTTTATTATTTAAATAAAAAATTTTATTTAAATTGTTTTTACATATTTTTTTTAATTTTGTATTCATATAAATTAAATTTAATTTATTGATATTTTTGTTTGCAATATATTAAGTTAAATTGTAATTATTATTAAATGACATTATTGCGAATTTATACATACGAATTTAACAACTTTTATATTACTTTTCTTATACATAAACGCTGCTTTAATATATCTATATATATTTTCAATTATTTTTATATTTAATTATTGCACACTTGAGCTCCCCTGGCTTCATTCTTTCTTCTTTGTGGCCCGCGCCTCTTCTTTGTTTTCTTTTTGCGCTGTTTGCCTTTATCACACTTTGTGCAGCTGTGGGGATGACATTTACAAACTGAACTGGGCAATCAACGCGCCGCTGCCACGCCCCAATCATTAACCCGAACATGACCAGGCAAACACTGTTTTGGGCCCTAACGGTAGATGGCCAGCACGGCTACAACAACACTTGCAACATTATGCGGCACGTGCTGCGGCAATTGCCACGTGAGTGTGCCGGAGTCCATTGGGCAATGAGCTAGTTGAAGAGCCTCGACGGCTCCATAACCTGCGCCATGATGACGCTGCCAACGCTTTTGCCACGCTGGCGTCTGTCAAGTGAAAATTTGTAGAAATTAACGTTTTTTTCTCCCATTCCCATACACATTCTCATTCTTTGTATTTGTAATCAAATGAAATTGCAGAAAAATCAATAAATTTTAAAAGACAAACTCTGTCATGCTATATCGAACTAGAGATCTATAAGGCTTTCTTTCCCATATACATATGTATATCTATTGTTTTAGGGCCTTTTAATGACTTTATAAACACACACATCAACGAAACATGTCAAAGACAGAAAAAAAAACGTTCCATGGCACAACCACAACTGTCAAGCTACTTCAACAGAGACAGATATACATATATAGAGAGAGACAGACAAAGGGGGAGAGGGAAGTAGGTAGGAAAATCAATTAGATAGCACTGGACGCGGGCCAGTTTCGTTTGATGGAAAAACTCATATATCATTAACAATTTTCATGTCATATTGCATTTACGTGTGACGTCTTATAAGCCCCTTTGTCCCCCTCTCCCCCCTCCCACCATGTTGAAATTCCCAATCGAATCGAGACAGACAGACAACCGTGTGCACATTCATCAAATATTCAAAATATAATATTTTACATGAAATCAATTTTCTAGAAGGCAAGCACAAAATTAGGCAAAATTGCCCGACCACGCCCCCTCTCGACAACTGGCGCTTCTATATAATTACAGTTGACCGGACAAAAGACGTTGGAAAATTGATTTTCTTTTGTGAAAGGCGTTTTATTGGCTTCCATCTATGGGGCGTGTGAGGCCGTTGAGGTTAGCGTTGGCCAAAAGCAAAGCAACGGCACTTACAAAGGGTTTACTTTCAGTTTACGGAAGAGACGAACGGCAGAAAAAAAAAACAACAACATAAGGCTGCAAAGCAAGTAAATCCCATTCTGTCCCTTTGCTGAGCACTTAATGCTGCTCTAAATGAGAAACTTTTTGGTCCAAATCCTTGTGGTCAACGTCTGACGAAAATAACACTCGTTTAAGCGACTAAATGTGTTGCCTTGCGTTTGTGTGTGTGTGAGAATACCCTGTTGAAACGGTGTGAAGGAGTTTGAGAGACTCAATAAATGTATGAAAATTGGGACTTATAGGCTATAAGAGACATTCTGAAGGCTAATGAGACACTTTCTACTCTCTGTTAAGATTGATCCTTAATTGATCTAGTGCAGAGGTACTTTAGGTTTACAAGTTTACTTTAATATAGATATAAGAAAGAATTCAGAAGGAGTTTAGGTGACTCAATAAATGTATGATAATTATGACCCATAGACTCTAGGAGAAATAGTGAGACATTCTGAGTTATCTCATTGAACAATACAATAATATAATATAATATTTTATATTATTTGTTATCTTAAAGACATATGAAGACAGCAGAAGAGATACAAGTGATTGTCCCACTCCCATTTCCAGGGTATCTAGCATTACATACACACAGAACTCTTTACTCTCTCAGCCTCTGCTGCCTTTATTTGATGTTGTTTTTGGCAATTGATTAAAAGGCTTAGCATTCGAGACAATTGGCTATTTCTGTGGAGCTCTGGTGCTCTGGAGCACAGCTAGTAGCATTAGTGGCAAATTAGTATCTGGCACTTGGGGTATACGGTTAAATGTTGGATGCCTAATGTGTGAGTTTATGGCTGAAGCTGAAAAACCAAATATGGGATTAGTGCTACACATTGCGGAAATTTATTAAGAGCAGAAATAAATAAACGTGAGCAATGTGAAAATAATCAAATTAAATGAAAGAAAATCAAATAAAACGGGAATTTAAATACATTTAAGTGAAACTTCAAATATATGAATACAAAACATATTAAGTTCATAAACAATTTGAATTTGCTGTTGAAAGTCTCAACTAAGTATTTCTTAAATTTTAAACAAAATTCAAAATGTTGTTTCCCATTTGACATTAATTTAATGGAGTTTTTTTTTTTTTTAATTCCCAATGCTGGCTTATAAATTCACATAAATTCTGTGATATGCAAAAAATAGATATATATGCTATTCGACTAATTGCATACTCTATATTATAGTTCTTTTATGAAATATAGCATGTTTTAGAAAAACAGAATCAATGCAAGATATATTCCATTTTATATTTAAAAACTGAACTGATATTATACCGATTGTATATATATTTAAAGAAAAAGTATATGAGCCATAAAAAAAATATATATATTATACGTACAGTATGTGTGTAATATCCATAGCAAATAGTGTCTAAATAATTCAACAAGTCGCGTATACCCATTCTATCTTGATTTTGGCTTTTGCCTGTTTCACATTGGTCAAGCTGAAATTTATTAATTTCTATGATATACGTTGACACTTTGATGAAACGTTGCCATTGAATGCAGATAAGCATAAGATATATGATATGCCAGATACAATAACAACAACAACAAGAAGAAACAGCAACAAAATGTTCAAAATGTTGAATACAATTTGTAAAACAAGCAAATGATGAAAAAAAGAAAGAAGTAAAAAAAAAACGACAAATATTAAATGAAACCAAAACGTGTTGCGAGCACATTTAAATAAATATATATATGTATATGTATATAATTAATATATATATGTATATATATACCTTTCAAATCAACTCAAATTACGTTTCAAGAGGAAGTTAGGGAGCTGCATAACGACAAATGTTTCGTCGCTAAACAACAGCAACAACAAGAGCAACGCTGACCGAATATCGCCTTAATGTGCATAATAAAATTACAATAAGAACAACAATAATATTTTAAAGATACAACACTTCATTAGCAGCAGACGACACAGCAATGAAATCTATGGAAAATGAAAAAGAAGCAGACACGAGAGAGACATAAAAATATAAAAATACAACAAGGTAAGTAGTAAAAATCTGCGGGTTCGAAACGAATCTTAAAAAAAAATAAATAAAAAATAAAATAAAATCAAAAACGGTTTAATTCTTTAAAATATGCAAAAATCGTAAAAAACTCAGCAGCAACAACAACAACAACCACAACAGCTAAAACTAGTCATAACAAAAAACATAAGAAGCAGATGATTTATGTGTGTGTGTGTGTTTGTATGTGTAAAAGCCAGGCTTGGGCTTGGCCAACATATCGATTCGATACGAAAAGGCTAAAACGAAGCATCTGAAAAATATATGGAAAAAATTCTTTTGTTAATAATGTCTTAATAGAAAAATTGTTGCAAAAATATGGTAAAAATAAACCGAACCCAGTGACAGCGGCGGAAGTGCTCGACTAGCAGATGCCCTGTAGTGGAAAGAAAAATGTGCTACGATACACGATATCATGATAGATATAAAATGAAATAAAATTTATGCTCTGGTAAATGACCTTGTAGAGCAGTAGACCTATATATACCCTGTAATTCTTTTAAAGGATATAGTGCTGCGATAGACTAGTATATACTCTATATCTTAATTATAAATGTCTCATATCGAACGTTTAGCTTTTGTCAGCTTCTAATTCGTCTGCAAAGTCCATCTACCTTTTATTCCCCCAATCAAAAGCTACAGGGTATCACAGCAACAATTAAATGATGACTACTACAAGTTGACAGAGTCATTAAGCATTTTGAGGCGAGCTTCGACTCCGCTCTTTGAACTTTGGGCAGGGCCAAAAGCCTCAAAACTTGAGCTTGTCTTCACATTGACTTTCCTATCGATATTGTTGTTGTCTTTTAATTCTTTTCACGCCCACAGAAACGTATTATGCCATATGGACAATTTTGTAGTTTTGCATGTTCTACTCAAATTTCACGTCATTTTTTACATGGCCAAGAAGTCTAGAAGTGACATTCTGAGAATTTGTTAAATGTATTTGAGAGTGTGGAGAACAAAAATTTTAAAAAATTAATTTTCATGTGATTTATGTAGAGATTTTCTGATAGATATGCGTAGATATGATAGCGGAAATATACTTTAACTATTGATTAGCGATTCAGATAAGCTGTAACAAATCTTCAGCTCTTTCGGAGCCAAACAAATCTCTCAATCAAAGCTTTGTTTTTGACATAGAATAATTAGATTGTATTTATTTTATATTCGAAAGATAGATTTACAAATAGATTCTAAACTCTTATTAAAAATATATATCTTCACATAAATTTCTTATTCTAAAAAAAAAAAAGTTATGTAAATATTTATCTTATTAAACTCTAATTCAAAAAATAGATTTTTATTTATATTTCATATTAAAAGAAAATAATTAAATTTGTTAATAATACATTTTTACGAATTTCTAATCAGAATTAATTAGATAATTATAATATTTATATAAATAAAATATTTTGAATAGGTGTTGCAATCTATTTATTCTTCACAGCAAATAATTTTGCTATTACGGATATCCGTATGCCAAATATATGAGCATACGTACTGTGTGTGTGTGTGTGTGAATATGTGTGTGAAGGTGAGTACACATCGTTAGGAATTTTCAAAGTATTCCCAGGCATTGCTCATCGCACGAATTCAACCACCCAATGTTATATATATATAACATATACCTAGCTGTAGAGCTGAAGTGGGTACACGAAATTTTGATGGGAATTTGCTGTATGTCTGCGTTTGTAGATATATTTACTTGTCTTTTTTTTTGGGAGGGTTTTGCCGCTTTTCCTCTCACTGAAATTATTGACAACACAAATGACAATTTTTGCAAGTATGTTGCACTTGTCTCATTATTGCCACATGTGTACGTGCCACGAAGCGGAGGTGTTGCTGGTGGTGCTGCTGGTGCTGGTGCTGGTGCTGGTGGTGGTGGTGGTGCACGCTTCTCTGCTGCCACTTTGATGTCTGGCCGAGTTTGGCACTTGTCAGTTTTATGGCTCAACATTTTTCCGATATGAACGCAAACGTGTGGGAAAATTATGGTCGAACGTTTTTCTGGGTGTCGATATGTAATTGCTAATTTCTAACTGAGTGTGCCAGAGTGTGTGTGCGTGCGTCTGTGTGT
>NW_022045920.1:300351-311135 GCF_001654015.2 Drosophila navojoa
CTGCAAAAATTCGAACAACTTTGTAGTTTGAAGGCAACTCATTTCGCTTTTGTTAATTCCATTTTTATTTTAATTTTTTATAGTTTTCAAAACGTTTTTAAAATCAATTTCTGCGAACGCCAGGCACTTGGCACAGTTCTAAATCAAGTGGAGCGCCTCCAACTTTTGACATGTGTGCAACTTTGTCGCAACGAACGAAAGGACCGAAAAATAAAAAATAAGGGAAACCATGGAATCGTTGAATCTCACCATAATACGTATATTTATATGGAAACCGAGATGCAACAACAACAACAACAACAACAGCAGCAGCAAAATTATTTCATAGCCTGTCATAAATGTCGGCGGCAAAGCTTTTGCTGCTTGCATCAACTGCTCCTGCTGCTGCTTCAGCCTGGCAACAATTTGCAGCATCTTCATCTTCATCTTCATTTTCATCTACAGCTGCTGCTGCGGCGGCTGCCGCTGCAACTGTTGCTGCCGCTGCTGCATCAAGCGGCATTGCGCGTTATTATGATCTTTTAATAGCCCGCAATTTTCTCACCTCGCAAAGTGTGAATATTATGGTGTAATTGCATCAACGCATCAACTCCTACCAATTTCCAAGCTAAGGGCCTAAAAAAGCAGTCCGCACCAATTGCCAAATCGTCGAAACGACTAACCCCTCTCCCCTCCCTCCCTCCTCCTTTTCCATTTCCTCTTCCTCCTCTCCACCCCTCTCTATATATAGCCCCATCATAACTTCTGTTGAGGCCGCCGTTCTGGCATTTTGGTGCAATCCGGCTAAGTTGGCCCGTGGGGCGTTGATTGTGGCACTACTCCTTCTTTTACTCTGCTTCTTCCTTTTCGGTCGAACGCTTTTCGGCCGTCCTCTTTGGATATCTCTCTGTATATTGCCGACAGGTTCATATTACCTGGCTTCTTCCTTTTTTCAATTTTTTTTTTTTCAGAAATTATTGCAAAAGTGCGTAATTATTTTCTGTGCTCTTAATTTTCACAAGATTCGACAAAGTGAAGGGGCTGCCTTTTATTTTTTATTTATTGAAATTACGCGTTGCGTGCATGAATTTTAGTTCAGCTGTAAGCGAAGCAGAGCTGAGTTATGTGGAATTTACTGCAGCAAATGAAATTACAAAATCAATTTCAATCTATTATAAGTTTTAGATGCAATTAAAAAGAAAAAAAATTAGTGCAGCAAATGATTTTACAAAATCAATTTCAAATCAATTATGAATTCTAGATGCAATTAAAAAGAAAAAAAAAAAATTAAAGAAAAAAATATTAATAAATATTTACATTATATTTTCCATATATTTTCAACTGCATGTGGATTTCATATCTATATTATTTTGATTCTATAGCATTACAGCTTTGATTTCGCATTCAAGTACCTTTACAAGCCAATAACAACTGGCTAATTCGCCAAGTTACGGCTCACAGCTAGCTGCACTTTACTGCTGCCAAGGCTAGGCCAGCTACCAACTTAATGGGCAATCGCAATACGAATTCCAGCAACCATTTACGCAATCATTAAGCATGAAACTAATTTGTGTGCCTCCAGAGTGGCATGCGTTGTGATAGCTCACACACAGACAGACAAACACACAGGCTGACAGACAGAGCGAAGAACAAAAAAAGTCCGAAGAGTTGAGTTGGCATGTTGCACGTGTTGCATGTGGCCGACAGCTCGGCTTGGCTAAAAACACATGTTGATGATGACTTCAAAACGAAACGCCACAGCCAGAAACAGAAACTCAAGCTGAAATCTACAGCATACGGCATAGAGCATATAAAGCTGTTGAATTATGGGCAATTATCATTGCCAGAAAGTAGGTGTGATGATCGCTGTCTCCTCTGGGACTTCACAATAAAATAGCACAAATAATTGAAATGTAATTTTGTGAAATTGCGTTGAAATATGCAACACTTGCAACAGATGAAAACGTTGAGCCATGCCACAGTAGAACTCTGTTGGCCCCCAGACGCTCGATTTCTTAATCAAAATTCCATAAATATTTGTATTTTACTGCGCTCGACTCGAAATGAAAGGTTATTTATCAATTTGTAGCCGGGATGTTGAAAAAAAACTAAAGGGTTGATGATGTGAGATTGTATTTGATATTTTCTTTTTCATTAATCTGATTCGTTATGCGACTCTAGAGAAATTAACTCGAGGCACCAGCTCAATGTTGATTTGATCTATTAATCGTTTATTGGAATAGCCGAGCAAGAGAAAAGCATTCGTAATAATGTGTTGATGGCCACGATTCGCCAATTTATCGATTGGTTCGACTTGATTAACTGTATAATTTTAATTTGTAATATGGAAAAGAAAAACTGAGATCAGCTATAACAAAAAGTAGTCAATAAAAGCGGAACAAATAATATATTAATTTCTTAATATTAGATGATTACGTATTTATAAGGAATATCCATAAATAAATTCTCTTAATACATTTTTATCCCATTTCATATTATATTCAAAAATCGTTTCATAGCCAATTGATATGCGGATGACATTGAAGCGTTTATGACATTTCCATTCACTCAATTCAATTTGTCAATATCTAAAGCTCTTTTCTATTTTATAAATTTTGATTACTTTATTATATAGTCGAAAGTTATGTGATTTCAAATTGGCAAATTATTCGCATATTAATATACATAAAGAACCGAGTACTTAAGAACTGTCTCGCCCATTGTTATAAAAACATTTACGAGCGTAAATTAGTCAAGAAAAAACAAATAACGAATTCCAAGTCCAGAGTATGTGACAAACTGGAATTATATATTTAAATTAATAGATCAATATAAAATCCGAGTAATTAAATACAATAAACTACGCACACTACTACAAATAAATATATTTATGTATACACAATATAGATCGATGGACATGTCAGATGTGATTTTGCAAACGGAAAACAATAAATTCCATTCACACAAATTAATAAAATGAATACAAATAAGAACTAGATGGAGAGAGAGAAAAAAAAAACAGATAAACTCGTACACAACGGGGCATAACTTAGACATTTTATGAGCAATTAATTTATGCGTTGACAATTCTAATGAGTTTTGATATATATATATTCTTATATATACACTCTATTATTGTGTTGAGTTGAGCCAAGTTGAGATTAATATATGTATGGAACTGGGGAAGCGTGTGTTGGCTGTTTTGTTTTGATTTTGAACAAAGCGATAATCAACCTGAATATAAAAGCATATAATATTAATAATCATAAAATGTATTGAAATGAACGCTAACTAGCTAACTAGCTGATTTCATTAAAGGTCGCTCGCTGTGTGAATCTGCTATGCATTTTGATCGTAATGTGATATTGTGTTAAAAAATCACTGACCAGATTAAATAATCTTCGCCACACGAAACTAGGGATAGAAACTGGTTTAGCTAACGCTGTGAATCGAGACACCTACTTAATTTGCTTGGCAAGATATAATTTAGATAAGCAAATTTTATAGGGCTAAGATGTGAGCACATACAAACGTCTATGACGTTCCCTTTTTAATGGAGATTGCAGGAAGTTACTAGACAGATTTCTGAAGAAGAAATAGATTTACGATAATCGACTATTCTATGGGAATCGTTTTTATACCTCTCAAGCTCTCTCATGTTAAGCAATATAAATTTTAGAATTTGTGTACTATCAATAATTGAATTTATCATAGTCAATAGGCCAATTCTCTTTATATATGAAGTATTCCGATAACAGCTTTTCACACTCCACACAAATTACTTATATTTAAAATCAAATAATTTTCTACGGTCTTTCGAGCCTCCCAATCCATTAAAAAACAACGGCATACAATGTGGCTATAGCCGCTGGCAAGGATATGAACAGCATATCATAAACCCAAAGCGTAGCACATAACCTCAATTTAATAAAAACGAAAAGAGATCCAAAATCAAAAGAAATTATAACGTTGCGTGCCTTGACAAACACACGATATACCAATCAACAGCATGAGAATCAACGATAACAAAAACGGAGAGAAATAATATAACAATTTTATTAAAAAATTACAATACCCAAATGACCAAAAATACGCCGAGACAGTAAAGAGCCCCTATGAAATGATGATCGCTCCGATGCGTTGCGATGTGATGTGATGGGATACCTTAAGAGAGACGGAGGAGAGAGAGAGAGAGAGAGAGAGAGAGAGAGAGAGAGAGAAAAAAAACCTGTGCCAACTGCACATTAAATTGTGATGCATCAATAAAATTTGCCTGCAGCTAGTTTCCAAAAGCCATCGCTACGAAAGTGTTAACTTCGAAATATGTTGCCGCTCTATAATTATGGATGGTTTTTCGGTATAATTGCGCCCGGGTAGCGATCCACAATGCATGCGAGCTGCCAACTCCAGGTCCAAGTCCAACTTCAACATTGAACATCAAAAAACCGACTGCTTCAATCAAAGCCACTGACGAGCTGCCGTTGAGGGTCCTCCCCAGACTCCGATCGGGTATCGGTATCTCTGTATCTGTGTCTGTGGCTGTATGTGGCCATAAGGTATCTGGCATCTGAGCTGGTAGCTGTCGACGTTGCTTGAAGTAGCTCAAATTCATTTATCTAAAAAAAAAAAGGAGAAAAAAAAATAAGAGACCCCAAAAAGAGAACACGCCAGCCAATTCTAAGGTGTTGGCCCGCTTGCTTAAAGCCAGAAACGACGAGACCAAAAAATGAAAGAAAAACGAACGTTGGAGTAATTCCGGTAATTTACGAACCCTAAAAAAAAATCAAAAAGGGAGAAAAAAAATTGAAAAACAAAAGGCAACTCGTCGTCGCTTATGATTCATAATCAGGCGCTCTCGCGCCTTCTCTCTATCCCTCTCTCACTCTCTCTCTCTTCTCTTTTATTCACTTGGCAGCTATCTCGCTTTGCGTCTACATCTGATGATGATCAATGATCTGTAAAGTGTTTTTCGGTGAAGTTATGACTGTGGAGAAGGCTCCAGTCTCGAGTTCTCGACTCGCCGCTCGGACTCCGAGCCGGGGGCTAAACGTGCGCTCGCTTTAATTTTCAATATGTCTGGAGACTGGACAACGAGGCAACGAAGATGACGACGACGGCGACGACTGGGTCAATGCTGATGGCTTTTGTTTTTATGGCAGACATGTAGGCACCTTTCAGCTAATTTATAAAGCAAAACCAAAAAAAAATTGAGAAAGTATCTGAGACTGAGCATGTGTGTGTGTGTGTGTGTGTGTAATGTACGTGTATTGCGCTAAGAATCCGTACAACCTGACACAAACGTCGCAAGATAGCTAAAAAGCTTGAGGTTTTATGGCTAGAAACATATGGTTAACAATTCCTAAAAATAATTCAATATATAAATTAAATCTAAAATACACTTTGTATGCTAGTACATTTAAACTTTAAGCTTAATCTAAATGTAAGCTTTATATGAAATACCCTGTACAAAATGAGGTCACTAAATCCCATATGTACAAACTGATATCTTAAATCCACATTTTATGTGCATTTCGTATTATTTATTTCATATATTTTTTCACATTTTAAAGCCACCGAAATCCCTATCACAGAAAGCAAACAAATATGGAGTTCAATCAAAATTCTGTACCACCAATCACACAATATATCCGGCCTCATCTATACAAAAAATTGCATAATAAAATGTTATAATAAATATATGCATAAATGTGACCACAACAAACTCATTATTTTACGTATCACACATATTTTGACATGACCATAACCAACACAGCAAATAAATTGCCAACAACCAATCGATTTGAACGTTATTTTCTTCTTCTACTTCACTTTTTTTTCACTTCTTTTTTGGTAGCCACCTCAAATGAGGAGCATTTCGATGTGCCCTGTGTGACCAGCATCGCCAACCAAAACCCAATTTACGGCCATAAATCGCAGCAGCAGCAACAATAATTCAGTGCGGGAAATATTTTTCGCTGGGTGTTCAAACAAATCAAACCGCACAACAACAAGAAATAAAAAAAAAGTAAATAAAAGAGTACAAATAAAAAACAAACACGAAAACAACGTAAAAATCATTGCTGCACAAATTTATGAGCCAAATAACAACGGGAGATGACAAGAGCCCAGCAGCGGTCACCACCTACAGTTCAATTTGTGCTGCCTGCTTAACTATGCGACGGTGTGTGCGATTGTGTGTGCATGTGCATGTGCATGTGTGTGGTGCCATCTACCAGGTCATGTTTTGGCCACTTGGTCAATAAGTCAGTTACTTGTAGGAAAGATATGAAAGCATGCAAAACTTGCTAGTACCACGCAGGAAAATAGGCAAAAACAAATAAAAATAAAATAAAAACATATATGAATATATCAAAAATTAATTATAAGAAACAAATTTTAATAAATAAGAAATACTCAACATTAATTAGGCAAATTCAAAAATGAACATAAAAGCCATATTCTATGCAGATTTTAGTTTAATCGATAACGCATTGATATTGATACAAACATACATATTTACATATATACACGCATACATACGTAAATACTTTTGCTCAGTTGTTACTCACTCCACCTGCATACCCCACTCGAAACCCTACCGTTCGCACAGGGTATTTGAAAAAACTCGTGATAAATATTTGCGTTTCATATGTGTGCTGCGCTTATGGAACGTATATAAATAATATTCGCACGATATATGTCCCCTTGGCAGGCAGACGACGCCATCGCAATCGCCTTTGCCATTGCCATTGCCTTTTGCCAATGCGAATGCGATGCGCAGGCGCAAAGAAGGCGCCTCCGGGCATCAACGGGTTCGGCCTACGTGGGCGCCGTCGCACTTTATGTGCGGAATTCCATTTCCAGCCCAAAAGCAACACATTTATATATATATAAACAGAGAAAGAGAAAAGAAATATATAAAGTGAGCAAACAAACCAAACAAAACAAAACTCAAGTTGCCGTCGCCCAACTTGATATATGCGCTGCATGCTCATAAAAATGTCAAAAATTGTGTTGCACCTCAGACCGAGTGGAAAGAGCGACGCTTTGTCTGCCTTTTGGATCCTTTTGGACACTTGGACTACTCCAACATTGAGCTGGGCTGTGTTGAGCGCATGCGCGCATATTTCGCTTTAATTGGCAAAAACGTAGCCACCACCACCACCAGTACCACCAGCACCAGCAAGCAGCAGCAGCACCACCGGGACACCGCCAACGATGACGCTAAATGTGCACAGCACACGCATAGGTGGGCCGCCAAGTGCCAGTTGTTACTGCACTGTCAAATACAGTAAAGATACCTGATGAAGGACAACTACCTTATATAGTCCATTTACGTATCGTTTTGCGTTAACAAATCAAAATGGAACATTGGCAACAAATTTTTTCATAGATTGATAATAAAATTTCACTATGATTATCAAGCCTTGTTTAGCCGTACATTAATCCAAAAAATTGTAAATCTACCCCTATTTTATTCTAGTCGAAATTGAGTCAGTTCACAGTTAAGCAGTTCTTGTGTTTGTGTATTCACTGTAGCCACAGATCAGCAACACCGCGCCCAGCTGGCTTAGCTACAGTCTGTCTTGGACGCGTTTGTTTAGCGCTTTAAGCGCATTTAATGTGACACAGAACGAAAAGGATAACGACGACAGCAGCAGCAGCAGCAGCAGCAGCACGTGACACAATGGGCAATGGGCACAGCAAATGCTGAATGCAGGAGAGGCGACGCATGCGTGCCAAAAGCAAATTTCACGCAAATCAAAATGTCATAAATTCGTGGCTTATGCCGCGCAGGAGGGGATCAGTTGGCTATATTTATAATGAAAATGATACGACTGCGCGTCGACGTCGTCTTATACACAACAACAGTAACAACAACAGCGAAACAAAGAGAAACGCAAGAGCGAACGAACGAACAAAACGGGACCCAAATGACAAGTGTTAAATTGGCGCGCGAATATCAACATGTCGTCGCTCGGCCTCTAACAAAGAGCAAAAACAACAACACCAGCAAGTGAGAGAGCGTTCTAAAGTGTGAGCACAAGATCGAGAGCGTGGAAGAGTTGCCAGCTGACAAATTATTAATTAAAATATATACCAAGTGCACCCAAAAATAAATAAAATAAAATGTATATGCTTGTATATCATTTCAAAATTTTACTACCCATTTAATGTGTATTAGTTTTAAGTACCAATTTTAGTATTGTATTTTCAACCCATGTGGCAACACCGCTTGCAAGCGCATAAGGATCAGAGACAATAAGTAATTCAAATTATGCTTTACATACCAGCGACAATGTGGCTGAGTTTTAATCCATATGTGCATGTGTGCGTGCACAAAGACCTGTGCGTGCGAGTCGAAGAGGCACTAGAAACGGGAAATTTATTTGATTTCTTCTTTCATCTGCTATTCCTACGCAAGCAACACTTTAACTTAAGAGGCAATAATAAAATTATGCATTTTGCAAAATACATATTTTCGCCTACACATAACGGCAGCAGCTACGGGACTGTAGCTGTTTGTCTCGCTCTAACACAAGGAAATGTGGCGCCAAATAACCGAAAGAAACGCAAGCGCCAGCCACTTAACATTAAACTTAATTTTCACCTATATTTACACTTTAAGCCACTTAAATAAGTATTGCACTTTATTATTTAAACACAACACAACACTTTTCAACTAAGCGTAGCTTAGTAAACACCCAAAAAAAAATAAAAAAAAGAAAGGAACGCGAGAGCAGACACTCAATAAGCCGGCAAAGTGTCAGGCGACCAATTAGCCACTGAAACGTATCGATGCTTATCGATAAGTGGGCGGCGATAGTGCAGCTAGAACTGAGCATGAGATTGCGATATCTTATGATTTTAACTAAAATGCGATTAATTGCAATGCTATTAGGCAAATTGAATGATTGAATATAAATGTTATAGTTTTTAAACGTTTGGCAGCTTGTTTTTGCTAGATGCCTTAAAACACTTTAAACTCTGCCTGACACTTAAGGAGTTTCTTTTTTTTTTTGCGGCAAGCAAACATTTATATCCTTTTCATGCTGTATACAACGTTTATAATGGCCGTTAAGGCTTACGGAAGGCAATACAAGTGTGCTCGTATCAGTGTGTATGTGTGCGTGTGTGCGAATGCGTATAATGGACGCCATGCGCTTAATCGCTTCGACAACAACAATAACAACAGCTGTAACTGTAACAACAGTAACGGCAACAAGAGCCACTAACCATGATCTGTGGGCACAAATGCGAGAAAGACGAGGGCAGGGGTGTATATTTGGGGATATCCTTAGTCCTTGCGACTGCGACATTCATAGTCTGACCAACGAACAGCAATTAAAACGGATTAAAAAGGCAACAAACTGATTTATGTGCCAAGAAACTCAAATAACGACAAATACGAGCCATGTGCTAGAGCTGGGGCATGGGCAAAGAGGAGCTGGAGAGTCTATCTCCATCTCGCTCGCTCTCTCACACTAGCTGCTGCTCATCCAAAATTGAAATAATTGCGCAGTGAAGCAATTTAGAAGAATCACATTCACATGCGTTTCCAGTCACTGTGTCCCAATGCTGCTGTCATTGTTGTTGTTGTTGTTGTACTAATTGAAAAATATTAGAAGAGCAAACGAAATGGCACGAGGAAACCGAAAAGGAAAACTTTGCTGCTACTGCTGCTGCTGCTGCTGCTGCTGCTGCTGCTGCTATTGCAATTTGGCGCATAGATCTGTGCAAGCAATTCATGTATTCGGGATTTATAACCGCATATAGCGCACATAAATCCCAACCATAGCAGTGGCAGCAGCAGCGGCACAACAACAACAAATCGAACTTTATCTGTTGCAATGCCAATGGCTGCCATCTGCTGCCACGCCCCTAACCAGTCCCTAGCTTGTCGCCAAAGCTATTGCCACCGTTAGAAATGGCTGACGACGGGCATAGCCCTAGTTTTCTAGGGGTTGGGGCTGTGGTGGGGGTGGCATATATGTATAACGGCATACAACGCTTATAATTGCCCGTTGTTGCACGCATCCATGGCAGCAACACCCCATGCACACACACACACACACACGCCCACCGAGTGGACGATTGTAAAATGTAAAATTCTAAATAAATGGCCATGAGGCAAGCGGCAGTGGCTGCCACTTAAGCGCCGCAGCCACCGACATCGACCATGTGTTATGGCCTAAAGTAAATCTTCATTAGATTTGCCAGAGTGGCCAAAAGGCTGTTGCTGCTGCTGCTGCCGATGCTGCTGCTGCATGGCCATAAAAAGCAGCGGCACTGCACAACGGTATTTATGGCCATTTTTGTTGTCATTTTAATTGATTTCAATTTTTGCAATTGCATTTGAGCTGCCCGACCCAGAGATAAGCATGAGTAAATGCAAGACGAACAGCTCTTCTTCTCTATCTGTCCCACTCTCTCTATCACTCCCTCTCTTTCTCTGTGTCTCTCTGAAATTTGTTGCATTCTAACTAATTTACGATCTGCCGTTTTATTTTATAGTTTCTATTTAGCATAAGAAAATTCCATCTAAATCAATTAGTTACAATTAAATACTAAATGCAGTCTTGTGTACATAGATTTCAGTTGAGATTTAAGAAAGCTAACGAAATTTTAGTATGTGATAAAGTTATATACATACCTACCTATATATATTCAAGTGCTGAAAGACATGCCGAATCTGGCATTTAGTACATCGTTAGTTAAGGATATCAAAAAATTAACTTTATCAGATAAATTACAGAAAATGTAGATGGGTAGATAGAAGATGTAGCAGACCAACAGTTGGCTAA
>NW_022045920.1:314834-327083 GCF_001654015.2 Drosophila navojoa
GCTCACCTCAACATATGTCCTAATTTGCTGTCCGCTATTATTTAAATGCCTCTAATTGCGGCCGCAACGCCCCGTATTAAATGTTTTTTGTTCCAATTTTGTTCCATGCAATTGAAACCGCAGGCATGCAATGAAATGAATTATTCCTAAATGAATATCCTTCGATCAGTGCTTAAAAACATTAATTGCAGTTAAACAGCGAACACCAGCACACACAAAAAATGTAAAACACTTCAATTTGGAACATTTGGTTACAGTGAACGCCCAGCAAAAACAACGCCAGCCGTTACAATCGAACGGCAAAAGGTGAGAAAAGTATTACACCAAAGGCGGAACCAAAAAAAGTGCCCAAAAATAAAACAAAAACTAAAAGGTGGCCCGGCCTCAACAAACCGCAAATTACATGCACATGTCTAAGGGCCAGAGAAAAAAGGTTTTCCGTTCTAATTCCTGGCCAGCCGGGAGACAGCCCAGCGCCGTGTGCGTCCATTTCAGTTGTCTCCACTTATCATTACGCCTGGAAGCCTTGCCCCGCCTCGCCTCGCCTCGCCTCGCATCTTCCAGTTTCTGGCTACCAACTGGCCGTTTGCAGCTCCCGTTGGAGCCGTTTAGAAAAGCGTTGCGAATGCGAAGCTGTCAGTCTCCCACCTGAACAGGTGTGCGCTGAGGGAGGCGCGAAACGTAACAAAATAAACAAGTCAAGGCGCAACAGCGGCAAAAGCTCTGCTAAAAGATGCCCTATAAGTATATCTAACTGGTTATATCGCTCTGTAATGAGATATGTACTTGATTATGTGTAATCGATAATTATCGATTATGTAAGAGCAATTATCGGCAAATGATCGGCTAAGAGATGCTTTATAAGTATATCTAACTGGTTATATCACTCTGTAATGAGATATGTGCTCGGATATGTGTAATCGATAATTATCGATTTAGTAAACACACATCTAAATTTCGAATATTCTATCATTATTATAATCAACGTGACTTTCTCTGATTCTGCATGTACAAGTCATGATATGGTATCCTTATATATAATATAATTTAAATATAATATAATATTACACCCACTTCTATCAATGGCCCCACAATTACAGGGTATTCAACAAAAAAAAAAGCACGCCAACAAATGTCTAACAAATGCGGATAACAAACTGTCAAAGTTTTGCGCTTATTACCCAAACAGCATAAAAAACAGAGCAATAAAAAAATTGGATACTGCACTTGTACATATTTGTATTTGCATGACATGATGTCCAGCGCTGGACTCAGCTCCACAGCCCCCCACACAGCTCCGCCCCCGTGCGATCCCCTACACAACATGGACAGTTGTCGTCTGTGCTGTGTGCCCAGCGGGACGCGTTGGCGCTTTGTGCAGTTCGCGTAGTTGTTATACCCTGTAAACATGTTGAGATCAAGAGGGTATACATACATACATATGTCCTAGTACATGGAAAGCCAAAAATATGCAAGTATTAATGTGGAAGATAATTTGTTTGGATATCGAAAGGAACAAATAAAATGAAGATAAAGAGGGACGGAAAGTGAACTATGGCTATATATAGACATAGAGCAAGAGCAAAACTTAGCAGAATAGAGCTAAACACAGAGACAGATTTTGCAACAAAATTTGAGATATTGGGAAGGGGAGAGAGAGAGACGGAGGTAGTGAGAGAGGAGGAAGAAAGAGAGAGAGAGAGAGAGAGAGAGAGAAAGACAAATCTAACAAGAAAAGACCTTGGTGAGCCTGAATGCCTTAATGATTTAGGAGTTGCCAACTTAGTAAATCCATCATAGTAAATCACACTAAAACTAATACTTCCCATATCAACTCAGAGTCTTCACTTTACGCCAACGATCCATGGCTATAGGGTAACTCTAGGTCCAGCTTTTCGTCTCCTAGCTCACTCTTAGTCGCTTCTCGATAGCTTTTTCCGCTGTTATTTTCAACTTGGCTTTCCTTTATTTTCTTTTATGTGAAGTTGTCTGCCAACTGCGCAGATTTTTCATAGCGCATCTGACTGCCAGTTGTCATTCGGTTGAAATTGTATTTTTATTTTGGATTTTCCATTTGATATGCATTGAAAATGTTGAAAGTATTTGGAATGCGTTATTATTTATGAGCGAGACAGCTAAGATATTTTCTGAAGCGTAGTTGGCAAAATAAAAATTATAGTTGTTGGGTTATATATTGTTAAAGGTATGGTATATATGTATATATAAATATTTTTATAGTATTTACATTAGAAAGATCCTTGGTATACATAGATATAACGAATTTTCGAAATTATTTCTATATTTTTAAATAATTTCTATATTTTTATATTTTCTTTTCTATATTTTCTATATTTTATAAATGTATTTATATATAATCAAAATATTTCATGTATAAATTTTATAGGAGTATTAAAATTATATTAAATATTTTTTTAAAAGAATTTATTTGTCGTCCTTGAAAATTTGTAAAACTATCAAAAAATGAAAAAATATATATATATCGAAATAATATAATTATTTTTATACAAATTAATATAAATGCATCTTTAATAAATATATATTTTACAGCAGTTTCTAGCATCTTTGAGTAATATTAATTAATTATTAATTAAGTATTTCATAGTATTTATTATTATTATTTAAATATTATTTAATATATTATTTATATTTATATTTTAAAGCATATATAATATATATATATATATTATTTAAAGCATTAATATTATTTAAACTTAAATTGTTTAACAAGCCCCAACTCTTAACGCTTTACTATTTGAATACAAAAGTTAAATGGCGTCACTCCCCCAAATTTGAGTTAAATATTTGGCATCAACACATCTTGGCCAACAGAGCCACAGCCAAGAAAGTTAGCATATTGTTGTAGCTTCATGTTCATGTTTAGCGCTTATAACATTTTGCATGGCAAATATGTATATGCAGAGCATTATAATAAACTTTCAACAGATATGGTGTGATTACAGTTGCCTGCAGCAGAACGAACAGGACGAGCAGGACGAGCAGGACTCAGCTCAACTCAACTCAACTCAGGCAATTGTCATTTATATAAAATGAAAAATGAAAATTATAGAAAAGGCAACCCTCTGCACAGAGAAACACACACACACAAACACACGCACACAGACATAAACTTTTGCTGAAGCTCATCAAAAATGTTGCTTCAACACGAAGCAGCACACAAAATGGCGACAAAAGCTGAGAAGCGATAGACAGAGAGAGAAGCAGAGTGTGTATGTGTGTGGGAGTGAGATAGAGCATTGCCCGCAGTGGAGACAGCACGAGAAATGAGTCCCATGTCTTTCATTAAAACTTTCGGCAAATTATCGGGTAACATATGCTTGCGGCCTGATTGTCAAATACATATATATATATATATATGTGTGTATATATATATGTGTATATGTATATGCTAGTGCTGCGCACTCCACTCCTGTGTCTGCCTCTTCCTACCCCTCTCATTTGTATGATTGTCAGTGTGTAACACTTTAACGCTTGAGTGTTGTAAGGGGAATTATGATCACATACATACATAAGTATATATACAGACATACATACATATGTACACCCACATATAATATAAATATTAAAGCAACTTTCTCAGCGTTCATACATTTTTCTTTGATTTCCTTAGGGATACTAACTAAATATACCAAAAAAGGAAAAGAAACAAATAGTGGGGTGGGGAAAGGAAAGGCAACAATGGACGCACAATTTCCCCTTCGTTTTTCCAGCATCCAGCCGAAAGGGGCTAGACAGACACTAGGTGAAAAGATGAGAAAAAAAAACGTGCACAAAAATAAAAAGGGAAATCAAATAAATTCGCGCAGGCGTTGTAATTTTAGAAAAGCAAAAAAACAAACGGGACTCTCTGCACTGTAATGAAATTTGCCAGGCGAAACGTTTTAGGTTGGGTGGCCGAAAGGACATTAGTAGTCCTATGTTAATTTGGTGCGCCTAATAAACTGCTACTTTTTACCCCACACACACAAACACGCCCACCTGTATTTGCCTGTGCGCCCGCCCACTCCCGCCACTCTCTCCTCTCTGGCGTGGCTGTGCAAATTTGGCACTTCAACAGCTCCTTTGCGGCAAACGGCGTCACGTACGCGCAGCCAAGTGAAAGCTGAAATTTTTGTTGAAAAAGGATATATGGGCGCAGAGCTGGCGTTGTCCTGGCTGCGTGCCTCGCATATCAAATGTGCGTCAAGGTGTGACTGTGTGTGGGACTATGTGTATGTGTGTGTAGTTGGTCATATATATGTATATTCGCCATCTTGACTGTATGCGCTCTTGAAGGCAGAGGGGTATATTAGTTTTCTCTTTTATTTTTCTTCTTCTGATTTCTTCGTTCGTCTTTCAGTTACCTTGAATGTAATCCAGCAGTCCCTCCTCGTGTTCATTTATCTGTTTAATTATCAGGCAATTTTCATCTATTTCAGCCTACTTCCCTCTAGCTTCCCTCTATCCACTCGTCCGTGAAGTAATACATGCATTTATAAATCTGTGCCTTGATCTAACATAGTAGAGCATTACGCAGTCGTGTTCAACTCTTGCGTAAAGCAGTTGTAAAAATATCGATTTTTCTTTTCTTAAATCCCATTTTTTCCCCTGATTTTTTTTTCTTCTTGTTTTAGTAAAGCTCACTTTCAATCTGTTGTGTGTGTTTTGGGGGCATTACAGTGAATCAATCAAATAACATTTCATATTTCATGCACACACTTGGCAACCCTGTCCAACTGTCAAACACATGTAACTGTCAAAGAGTGCTGCGGTTTATTTATATATTTATTTATTCATCATATTTCTTAACTGCTTTTTCTTAGTTTTGACAAGAGCATGTCCATCAGAGAAGTCGCAGCACGCCTATCAAAAAAGAAACAAAAATGTATGTGTATATATAAATGTATAAGAAAATATATTTAACTGACATATCACGCAGGCGACAATCCAGGAAGAAGCAAGCCTAAGCCTAGGCTACGAAAGTAAACAAAAGCCAGTTGCACAACAACTTGACAATTGAATGTCAAAAGAATAAATTGACAACCAGGCTAAAAAAAAGAGAATCATCTATATTATAATATACATATGCCGTAAAACTTGTCACAGCTGAAAGTTGGCGAAGTCAACGTTTTTGATGGCTCATTTAAACAGATTAAAGGCAAAAGAAGGGGGGATTTCTATAATTAATAATATATATTAAATTAATTATGTAAATATTCCCATCAAAACACTAAAAACATTTCCAAATACTTTTTGGAAACTAGTTCATAAGAACTATTCTAAAAACTGTCTTTCAGTAAACAAAGGAAAGAGTTGCAAGTATTTCACTCACATAATTGAAATCAATAGCAGCTGAAAACTTGAACAGTGCACGCATCCGCCTTAAGAATCGCCTCGAATCGGACGTTGCCAATAGCTTTATTAGTGAACTGACCAACACGATTCTGGGCAATTATTTAGCTGACTCCGTTCGTCAATTGATCCTCGGCGAAATGCATCCGTTCCGGCCATATAGAGCTTAAGCATAAGCCGATACAGCAAAAGTATTGATTGCACATAATTATGGGATTCTTGCAACAACAGAAGCTGCATCGACCGAAAACCGAAAACCAAAAAGTGAAAAGTGCATTTTTTTTACTTCACCAACCTGACCAACATTGGCGCAAATTTAAATGAGGCAACTGGTTTTCGACCTGAAACGCATAAAAATCGGAAGTTGAAGCTTTAAATTTAATGCGCTTACTTTAAAGAGTGTTGAAAGCGCTGCGATCAAATTGCCAGCAAGCTTGACATGTGAGTGAGATAGTTACAAAAAAAAGGAAAAACAAGAAAAGAGATCAAGTTTTTGGCAAATTGCTTTTAGCCATTGCCTCTTTTAAAATAACGTTAATTTGCGCTGCTCCACACTTCACGAAGTTGATGCCAGCCCAACGAAAAGTTGCAGACATACATGAGCAAATAGCTACAAAACCACCGCAAATAACCGAACCCTGCTATATGTCACAGGCTGACAGCTATGAAACGTATGCTTCATTTTGAACAATAGATGACGCCACTTGACAGACGTTGCCCGGCAACCAGTTTGAATTAAATCAAAACACAACTTGACAATTGCAAATTTTGCTTCGACAGTTGAATATCAGTTGAGAAAATTAAGTAATCAAGATGAAATTCATACCGCTGCACACCACAAACACGGCCATTGTGTACAAGAACTCAATATGTTCACTCGCCTCGCTGCTGGTGCTCGTCTTTATAGCCCTCTCCGTAATGCTGCCCGTCCTGTTGGTGTCTCTGCTGAGTCCCTACTCCGGCATATCCGAATCACGTGTCTTATATGAGCAGCCGGACCTGAAGTTTAAGTATCAGTACATATTCGTGGCACATGTGGAATCGTCACAGGATACCGAGTCACTAGAATCGTCCTTTGTGGCCTGCAGCAGTTTCACCAACTTCAATGCGCGAGTGCAAAACTATTCGAGTCGCTGCGAGACGACCAAATATTGGGTGCAGGACCTGGACTACGATGCGGTGACGGATCGCGTGCACTTTCAGCTGGAGCTGCAGCAGCTGCCTGCACCTCTGATAAACTTCGATTTGCTGCTGTTCTTCGAGGCGCAGCTGCGCCACAAATGCCTCCTCAATCCGCCCGCTGTTTTGGCGCATCAACTACAAATGCCGCAGGCTGTGCGGCTCCAGAATGGACACGTCCAACTGAAAGGCGAACTCAAGCTGAAGCAATTTGTGGAGTTCACCTGCCCGTTTCCGGGACGTAACCTGCAGACCCACTTCCGGCAGGTGCAACTGGACACGAACAACAGCTTGGCGGACATCTCGCAATACAAAATGGAGTCGCTGCTGGCCCAAGTGAAAGCTAACCCGGCCTACTTTCAGCTGGCTGTGCAGGAGACCTATTACAGGGCCGCACCGCCGCGCTTAAGCCCCGGCCTAACCATCGACCTGGAGCTGGATGTGCTGCAGGTGCCGGCACGCTATCATTTGAGCATTTGGGAACGTCTTGGACAGTTCTGGTTGTATTTTGCGTCTTTCTTCGGCATTTCATTTTACATTATGAATAAGTTGAAAGATTTTCTATTCGGACGCCATATCGTTCGCTCTTGGGAGATAATTCCATGGAAGAAGCTCTACTGACACGAGTCGGGCGCCATTCTAGAAATGGACAACTTTTCCATAGGCGAATGAGACACTTTTCCCAATTTCAGTCAATGTGTACATTAAATAACAAATTATACATGAAATTTTAAGTGTTTGTTTTGGATTATGGAGTATGTAGAAGGTGGCTCTGACCATTCCTATTTGTCGCGGCTGTTGGACATGAGAGCTAAATTTCCAAAGCCCGATTGGGCACGATCCGGCGTAGGATCATAGGCACGATTATCCGCCAGGACGATTGTGGTGCGTGGATAATGATCTAATTGCACAAATAAATAACGAAATTCCAGTTGGCCCTTTGAGTCCTGCATTGAAAGCAAGAATAAAAGATTATACGTGGATCTTAAGATCTCCAATTGGAGTGCGCACCCTTCTTGCTTCCAGCTGTACGGTTGCCTTGTTTCGCAGTCCTTGGACATAGAACTGCATGCGCATGTGGGGCACTCCATTCCGTTCGAAGCTGGTATGGGCAACATGCTGGCGACGACCACGACGCGATGTCTCACCAAAGCCCTTGATGGGTGCTCCAATGGCATCCTGTACACGGGGATCATCTACGACCATTTGCAATGCCTTGGAATATATATTGCACGAACTCTCCTTCGAGAAGAGCTCTCGGAAAATGGCGTAAAACATAATGCCCGTTACACCGAGTCCTGCCAAAATGATGGCCGTATAGCTTGCCGTCTTAGTGTTCTCTTTGATCTTCTCGCCGATGGGTCGAACATCAGTAGACACATTACTGTCGCCTCCGCTTGACTCCTGTAGTGCGCCACCATCTAAAAGAAATGATTGATTAGTACAGTGTCACTTTCTATTATGGGTATTACAAACTGTTTTTCGCTTGCTGTGCTACGGAATTGCTCAAATGCAACGCTGCTAGAGATCGAAGCCGTGTGGTTGTGGGCAACAGCATCGTTTTCCTGTGCAGCAATAAACTGCGCAGTAGTATTGACTGTGCCATGGTTTTAGTAAAAGAATAACCTAAACAAAATTATATAGAAATCTGCCGTGTGTCTGAATAACAAAATATAAGTCGAACATCTGTTTTGATGAATTTGGTGATGAGTACATTAACGATATATTTTATATAATCCATGGCAGCTATCGATGCACTTTAGAGATGGCACTGGTTTTCTGTAGTGGAATAGAATAACAACTCAACAGTCCCGTCACGCACGTCGATATTTCAAATACTCACAGAGTATGCTATCGATAAGCAATCGTTGACTTTCGTGATAACAAAATTGAGACGGTATAAAGCAATAGGTTCGTAACATTTCCATACCAGTTACTTAAAAGAGCTCAATCACGTCGCCATCAACGCTCGTCAGGCATATCGTCAAGCGTACACTCGCAGGCGGTGTTAATAAATTCAAGCAAGGCAAAATTATGGTCATAACACACAATGTTAAGGGCTACGAAGAGTTCTCCAAGAAAATGGAGGAACTAGAAACCGGTGACGGCAACAACCAAGTGCATGTCCTCTTCAGTGGTGGCAAAGACGAAAATGGCGAGAGCTGGTGTCCATATTGTGTCAAGGGTAATATAGAATGATGTCTAGTGGTTAACCGCAAAGAGCATACAATTACAAATTTAATTATTGAATTCCCAAATGGTTAATTTATACGTGCTCTACTCCCACAGCTGAGCCGGTGATACATGATGCATTGAAGAAGGCCCCTGAGAACTCCCACTTTGTGCATGTCGATGTTGGCGAGCGTTCATAGTAAGTTATAATCATAGTTGTTCAACAAATGACAGCTGACAATTTCGCGGTGCCGAATGCCCTTGCAAAAATGTTGTAAATGAAAATACATTTTCTGCTTATTAGAATAATACGTATAAGATTTAGATAGCAATCCAATTGGAATATGGAATAATTTCTATTTAACTAGTCCTTATACTCGCATAATTTTGTTCCTGAACATCTGTATGTTATAGTAATCTGACGTGGCCATGTTGATGCTGGCTATAACTGAACATGAAATTAGCTCTAAATGTCGCTCAGCTATGTATATCGAGCTTATATTTACGTCAACTGCACAACTGTATAATTAGACGTTGACCACTAAACAAAAATATATATATGTACGGCTTGTTAAGGTTATGAGGGCTTTCGACGATAACTCTCAAGAACATTTTACAGCTCCTCTAATATAAATACGAATACACATATATATCTGTATACATTTGTGTAGTGCATGTTGTTACGCCCATAAAGTTAGTGATAAACATTCAATTTCGCAAGACTGGCTGACTGTTTAAATAACTTTAATTCGGTCGGCTTTTTATCTTTATATGGAATACGAGCGAATTATTTAATGAGATTATAATTTTGCAGCTGGAAAGACTTGAATTGTCCATTCCGCAAGGATCCAAACACCCATCTGATTTTCTTGCCAACACTGCTGCGCTGGAAGTCGCCACAGCGATTGGACGGCGAACGCTGCTCCAACAAGGATCTGGTCGAGATGATGTTCGAGGATGAGGAATGATTACACAAGCAACTCCAAATTAATGGCAGCCTCCATTGCACATATTTACAACAGTTGTCATATATTTTAATTCTGGAATGTTTCGCAATGCACGCATTATAATTAAAACATTTTAAATTGTCACTTTAATAGTTGCTTTTGTACTTCTTGATCTCGACCATAACCACATGGATATTTGTTAGTTGAGCGCGCGCATTCGGCGTCAGCAATTTGTGGAAACGATGATAATATTGGACTAAACTGGCTAGCGCCAACTGCAGCAGTTGAGAGCCGGTCAATAGAGATGGGAACGATAGAAGTACCTCGCGATTGAGTTCCTCCAATGATTTTTTCCAATTTGCTGAGAAACTGGCCACCAGAGCAAGACTACGTCGCTCCTGCTTACGTAACTCATCGGCTTGATCCTTTTCTACATACTGCTCACCCTCTTTGACGAACTGTATTATGCCTCCAAAGTGTGGTGCCAAGATCTCGTCCACGTATTCAGCGCTGCGCGCATTCAATTGCTCACGAAACGCTTCAGCCTCTTTGGAGTTGTCGCGCGTATGCTCCATGAGCACGCCAAGCACTAGATCATAGTTATTGATCAAATAAATAAGCTGATCCTTGCGTGTGGCAAAAATGGCGGCCATTCGCAAAATGAAGCATTCGACTTCATTTTGGAGCTCCAGCAGCAGTCGACTGACCAGCTCATTGGGGAAGTGCTCCGAGATTCCAACAATGGCGGCACTAAATTCAGCATAGCGACGCGTTATCTGAAAGGAGCGGGATTTATATTAACAGACATTAGCTAGGGAATCTTACTCGTACATAATGTGGACCCATTTCTTTGTTAAACTTTGTGGGATCACAGTCGTGAATGCTCTGAATGTTTAAACGAAAAACATACTCAAAACGTGGCCAAATAACTGCTTGCAGAGAGTCCCAATATCTAAAAAGGAATAATAGGAATATAGATGACATCATCATATATAAGTATATATGGTATACTGACTTATCCAGTGCTGGCACACAGCGCTTGTGGCACATAAGCTGGTACCGAAAGATCAGGTGTATGCAAAGGAACATGGCTATGGTATCGTAACAATCATGTATTGAGGTTTCCAGATTTTTCTTAAAAAAGAAGAATAACCAGAGCCAATTAAAGATAAACTAGATGTTAATTCAGCCTTTACATACAATCATCAAGGTTAACGTTTTGCCCATTATTTGATTGAACAGATCCTGCGCTTGGGTGTTGCGCACCATAAAGAACTCAGTTACAAATAAATACTCTCGGCACGCATTGTCAACCAAGGCATATTGTTCCGAGCGGAACAGCGCCTCCGCCGTGTACTATAAAGGGGAGAAATATATTAATAGTAAACCTTTATGCAGGCACTCTCGAAACTTACGCGATTCTTGAGCTGTGCGTGGGGCACTATAATTGGCGCCTCCAACTGCTGGTTAAGTATGTCGCCGCGTTTGCCAATGGTGAAGATTGTGCTCTTATGCTTGAGACTCGTTGTCTTGGCAAACAGACCCTTGGAAGCGTTGTCCTCGATGCCCATTAGATCATCCTTGGTGCAGGATTCCTCAAATTTAAGGCTTGACAGGCGTGTTGAGTAACTCTACAAAAAATCGACATTCAGTGAATTGAACCAACGTCTACTTATTTGACTTACTTTAAAATAACTATAGTAGATTTTGCCCATAGTATCGATGTATTCGCTGCATATCTCCTGCGCAACATGGCGCTCGTTGGACAATATAAACTCGAAGAAGAACTTGTGCTTCAGCATCGCATTCTGCGGTATCTGATAGTTGGTCATGGGCTTGCGAAACTTGTAGATCTGTTCGAGCAGATAGCTGCGTATCTTGGACATGGCTTTGAGGCGCAGCTTGTGCAGAACATCACTCACATCGCTCGTTGATTTCGATTCCTTAAAGCTTAATTCTTTGACGAGAGACAGCTTGTGGTTCAGCACGTTCAATTGGGTGCTGAATTCACGCTCTGTCACAGGCGTGTCCATGATTATGTTGATCATCTCTTCCGAGACGGCCATGTCCCCGATGAACTGTGACAGCTGCGCTTTAACCGACTGCCTGTTGGTCAATTGCAGCGACATGGACACGGATTTGCGTTGCAGCTGTGTTATTTCTGTGCTGATGTTGTTGAGCACGCTCTGGAAGCTCATCAGCATGTTCTCCATGCGTTCCAGCACCTCGTCACAGTCGTTGATTTGATTGTGCAGATTGGCAATGTTCTGCGATTCGGCAATGTAATCCTCAATTGATTTGTTCTCCACATCCTTGAACTCCTTCTCAATTTGACGCGAATATTGGCGCAGATCTGTGGTGTTCTTTAAGATCTCACGCACCTCGTCGTTGTCGAGGGACGCTTCCTTAAGAGCGTCCATTGTGTACGTGAAGTGCCAAATCAGAATTGGGTGTAGTTTTTTTCGATGTTATTTATCCATATGTTGATTGGGCCAAGTATGCTGTTCGCACACATAGTGGGGTTACTCAACGATGCCTTCGAATCGAATTTTATATGCATTATATAGATTTTTGATTGCCA
>NW_022045920.1:327093-359877 GCF_001654015.2 Drosophila navojoa
GTAGAATTTTTCGTTTTTATTAAAGTTATTTAAATTGAGATGCATACCAAGCCTAGATCGCAAGCAGCTGTTCACTGTTGTCACTATCGATAAATAACAATAGCCACAGCCATCGCTTAAGAGGTGTCATTACATTTGAGTGCTAACTGTAAACAAATGTCCTAAAAGAGTGTTTAATGAAAAAAGAGTGTATATAGTGTGAAAATAATTATGAAAAAATGTCAGACCTTAATCGGATATTCTATGAGCTTAAGTCGGAGTTCGCGCAAAATGTGGAATGGACTGATGTTGAAGATTGGCATTGCGATGATGACGACCAGTTGACAGAACAAAGAGCCCAAAAATTCTGGGCATTGCCCATGTGCCAGCAGGATTTGCAACGACAGGATAATCAATTGCAAACTCTACGGGAACTGGCGCAATGCATCAGATTGATGCGATCAACTGATATCGAGAGCGACATCAGATTCGATATTGTCAATGACAATTGGGCTAAAATCGAGAACATTGCGCCCAAGGATTATTTGACATATATTTATGCACTATCGAGTCTAGCGATCTTGCCACACGACTTGGTGCAACTTGCTCCTCAGACAATAAATGAGAATGTCAACGTCCATCTGGCACTCAATGCAGTTAGCACGTATTTCCTAAGCCTCACCATTCCAGGTGCTAAAAGTTACGGCGTGTTCGACGAGGGCGTCATCGAGCACTGTCTCCGTGTCTTTCGCCTGCTGGAAAGTTATTCCAATTCCAGTCCGCTAGCTAACAATATATGGATATTATTTCTAACGATTTGTGATGATCTCAAACTCGTCTTTCGGTATGTCCACTTCAAGGATCACCTAAGGCCACGCGATAATATAGTGCGTTGCCTGCTGACCATACTCTATATGAATTTCAGACATGGCTATGGTAATGCATGTGAGTATTATAACAAATTATTTCATATTTACATATATGTCTTTTGTGCCATTTTTTGCTAAAAACTTTAAAAGGTTGAAAGTATACCAAGTTAAGTAGTAAATTGCTTTGATGACAAATCAGTCTAAGAAATTTATTAAATTACGATAAGTCGGAATATCATTTAGAATATCGTAAATATGTGTGAATTTAGCATTAAGCGTAAGCAATATGCGTAATTTACAATACTTTGGCTTAGCTTAGAATGTCTTAAATTACGATTAAAGTGAGGAATAAGCTAAAACCCGTGAATGCATAAATCACTTAATTTCTGCGCATATCTAATAGATTTCTCCTGTTTGTAAACACTTAATATGCCAACCGGTATTTATTGTGTGTACACACTGGCAGCTGGCCAACAGCTGTTTTATAAGGGAAAGATTATACAAACGGTTGTGAAAAGAACTGTAAATTGTTAATAACAATTTCAACAAAAAGTTTTAAATGTTACGCACATTTGGCTCTTTGCGCGTGCACTGCCAGCAGCTGCTGAGGCAGACGAACAATCAGAACCTGACGACGCGAACGAGTCGCAAACAGTCAACACTTGGAGGCAACCGCAGCGATCCAGATGCAGCACGCAAATTACGCTCAAAGTCTACACTGTACTACATAACTGCAGGCGGAGTGCTGATTGTGGGATTCAGCTATGCCGCTGTGCCACTATACAGCATATTTTGTCAAGCATATAGCTATGGTGGCACCACCTCGCAAGGTCATGATACCGAGCAGGTGGAGCACATGGTGAAAGTGAACGATCGGGTTCTTAAGATACGCTTTAATGCCGACATTGGCTCCTCCATGCGCTGGAACTTCAAGCCGCAGCAGTATGAAATTAAAGTTGCGCCCGGCGAGACGGCACTCGCCTTCTACACGGCCAAAAATCCGACTGACAAGCCTGTGGTTGGCATTAGTACCTATAATGTGATACCCTTTGAGGCGGGTGCATATTTTAATAAAATCCAATGCTTTTGCTTTGAGGAGCAAATGCTTAACCCTCACGAGGAAGTGGATATGCCTGTGTTCTTCTACATTGATCCAGAAATCACGCAAGATCCGGCGCTCGAGTATTGCGACACCATTACACTATCCTACACGTTCTTCGAGGCCAAAGAGGGCTTAAAACTTAACTTTCCCACATATGCTAAACCTCATGCAGCTAGTGCATAAAATATTCTCTGTACAAATATTTAAAATAAATCGTTGTTAACTTTTTAAAGAGCAATGTTATTTTTGAAAATATAAATCAAAGATGACCATCCACAGGCTGAGAAATCGATTACATGCTAAGTTTGACCATCGATAGTTAAAGTTGCTGTTTACGATAGCACGACAACTCCTGAATTTACAAATCGATATGTTATCGTTATTCATTAACTCATTATAAACATATGGCGAGCGTTCAATGAACGCTAACAGCAAGTATAAAAATAGATTCCGGGCAGACAGTCGATCCGCACTTGTCCAGCAGCCGCAGCCGCCGTCGTATCCGTTCATTTGACCTATTTGAACCTAAACATGTATTTGGAATGACGTGGAAATGCGTATAGAATTAGTACTAATCACAATATGCGCCTTGGGCGCCGGCTGGGCATTGGATTTGGAGTACGAGCAGCCAACAGTGCTTATAACGCTACTCGTGCGCAATAAAGCGCACATATTGCCCCTGTTTTTGAGCTATGTAGATCAACTGGATTATCCCAAGCAGCGTATTGCCTTCTGGTAAGTTCGAACACTAATGAGCTCAAATTGGAGAAAATCATATACATATATGTGTATATATACAGGATACGCAGTGATCATAACAGCGATAATAGCATAAAATTGCTACAAGAGTGGCTAGAACATTCGGCGGACCTCTATCATAGCGTCAATTATGCTTTCGATGATGAACAGTCGCGTTATCTTAATGAGAGCTCTGCTTACGACTGGCCGGCATCGCGTTTCAGGCATTTGATTGCATTGAAAGAGGAGGCGCTGCAATATGCGCGCGATATTTGGGCTGAATTTATATTCTTTTTGGATGCCGATGTGCTGCTGACTGAGCCGAAATCTCTCAGAGAGCTAACAGCCTTGCGGCTGCCCATTGTGGCACCCATGCTGCTGTCGGATAGTCTCTACTCGAATTTCTGGTGTGGCATGACTGAGGATTATTACTATCAGCGCACACCAGAATACAAAGAGATATACCATAAAGAGAAAGTTGGCGTCTTTGCGGTGCCCATGGTCCATACAGCTGTGCTGGTGCACATGAGCTATGCGGGTGCGCGCTATTTAACCTTTGACCGCCAGCGACTTGTGGAAATGCAGACTGCAAGGCATGTGGAAGTATATGCTGGACCCATGGATGATATCATTGTGTTTGCCATATCCGCGAATAGCTCTCAAGTGCCATTGCATATCTGTAATACTTTATCCTTTGGCTATATGATGCAGCCCCTGGAGACGTCGGACACACTGCAGCAGGATTTGTATCAATTAATCAATATTAGAGCTAACATGGTGCACGATTTAGGAGCTGTGCCCCCTGTGCATCCATTCTTACAAAAGTACATTAGACTGCCCGAGAAAACTAAGCTGAATCTGGATAATATATTCATGATTAATCTGGAGAGAAGACCAGAACGGCGTCAAAAGATGGAGAATCTGTTTGCCGAACTGGGCCTGGAAGTGGAGCACTTTGCTGCCGTCGATGGCAAGCAACTGAACACACAGCTGGTGCAGGAGATGGGCATTAGTTTCATGCCTGGCTATGAGGATCCGTATCATCATCGTCCAATGACAATGGGCGAAATCGGTTGCTTTCTCAGTCACTATCGCATTTGGGAGCAGATTGTGCAGCGAAAGTTACTTCAAGTGCTCATCCTTGAGGATGACATACGTTTCGAGCCATATTTCACGGCGAATGCGCTACGTGTGCTCCAACAGGCCAGTAACTATGACTATGACCTTATCTACTTTGGTCGCAAGCGTTTGAAGGATGAAAGCGAACCTTGGGTTGAGGGCAGCGATAATCTCGTGCATGTCGGCTACTCTTACTGGACGCTGGGCTATGTGATTACGTTGCGAGGTGCCGAGAAGCTGCTGGCCGTGAAACCGCTAGAAAAGCTTATACCTGTCGATGAGTTTCTACCCGTAATGTTTGGCCGGCATCCATTGCAGAATCTCAGCCAGGCTTTCGAGCCACGCAACCTAATTGCATTTAGCGCAGCGCCCATGCTGCTCTATCCCATCCACTATACGGGTGAAACAGGCTACATATCCGACACGGAGGACTCCCAGCAAATTGCTGATATTGCGGCTGGAGCTGGTGAGGCGCAACGGAAAAGCAATCGACAGCAGATCTTTCCGGAAGAGGACACCGTAAACATGCTCGATCAGGAACTGAACCTGGGCGATAGCAACACCTTACTACAGGTGGATATAACCAAAAGCCATCAAGAGCTTTAAAGCAATTCGTAGAATTAACTTAACCATAGTCTCTCAGAAAGTCTGTACCAAATGTGCCTTCTAATATTATGATTAAGCAAAGCAAGTCGTCAAATGCAATATGTCAGCTACCACCAATTACTATTAATGATGATCAAAATATAATTAGATTTTATGAACATATCCAAATGAAATTATTTATATTATTTCAAAAATTATTGTGAGAAGAACGTTTTTGATAAATGGGATGAATGATGTGAGGATAGAGGCTGAAGCTGCGCTGCAGCGGGTTAAATATTCACATAGATAAATATATTGCATAGATAAACACCCTTTATTTGCCTTTGTAGCGCCTATAAAACTGTAAACACTTAAAGATAAGAAATCCCTTTGCTGCCCTGCTCAACCCATGGCGGTCTTCATGAACAAGTTCTTGATGGGCGGTAAATTTTGAGTCAGCTGCAGACCGAGACTGCGCATTAGCACCACAGGGCTGAAGTCAGTGGAGTATAGCGTGTGCAGACCATGAACGCCCACCATGATAGGCACATTTTTGGCCAAACATTTGCGTTCGTATTTAACCAGATGTTGTGTGTCGCCCAGCTTGAATCCGGCATAGGCTGCGGTGGCCAGAGTTTCCACCAGACAGCGTACATCACCAAAGCCCAAGTTGACGCCTTGGCCAGCCAGTGGATGAACGCGATGAGCAGCATCTCCAACGAGAGCAGCGCCATTGCACACATAAGAGGATGCGTGCAAGAAGCCTAGGGGGAACGTGGCACGGGAGCCATCCTGAACGCCACAGACTCTAGGCGGATATTGGCGTTGATGCTGGGCACTGCTGTTGCCGAAGAGAGCATTGAGTCCTTGCAACGCCTTGTCCGCTAGCTCTACGCGTGGATATTGTCTACAGAAGGCCTCATTGAGGGCATCCGTAAAAGCATTTGCGTCCATGGCCAGCAATTCCTTAGCATGCGGCACAGTTGTGCTCCAGACGAGGGAGCTGTGCTTGGCACTCAGTGGCAACAGGGCGACCGGACCGGTGGGCAAAAAACGTTGCCAGGCCACCGAATTATCACAATCATCGTCCATGTTAAGGTCCAGCGTGGCCACCAATCCCATGCGGTCATAGTTGAATGATAGAACATCCACATTCATTTCCTTGCGCACCACAGAGTTGGCACCATCGGCACCAATAAGTAGTTCGCAGGTGAAGCTGCGTCCATCCTGGAGCTTAACTTGGGAGTGGGGTGCGCCCGTCTTACCAGGCAATCCCACACACTCAATGCGCGCCTTGTTCAACACCTTCACATTGTCCAACTCCTTGACACGTGCATAGACCGCATCCAGTATTAAGTCATTCTCAATAATGCAAGCGACATCGCTGGCAAAATTGTCATGCTGGAATTGAATGAGTGCATCGCTGTTCGATTCCCACACTTGCATCTGTTTCACGGGCTTGTATCGCGCCTGCTCAATATGTGCCCAAGCATTGATAGATTTAAAGAGTTCCACAGAGTTTCGGTTGATAGCCGAAACACGATTTTGATAGGGACCCGAGGGGTCAAAGCCCTTGAATGGCGGAGCACCCTCCAGCAGCAATACTTTCTTATCGGCCAGAGTCACATTGTTGACCAGCGCAGCAGCAAGTGTTGTACCAACTAAACCACCTCCGCCAATAATGATATCATAGTGCTCCGTTGCCGGTGTTGTCTCTGGTTTTCGGTTTGCTGTTGTTGTGCTCAACAATCGTTTGGCAATGTTACGTGCCTGGCTGATTGCCGCACTGCCAGCGTTGTTGCGCAATAAAATTAACATTTTACTGCAATTTAACGCGAAAAGCTTATGTTTGAATTTCACAAATTTTATTCGTTGTTATCGTTCGTAATTGCACTGCTAGAGCGGAGAATGCGATTCGTAAATGTAGTCGAAACACTTGGCGTTGCTATCGATATACTAGTCGTGCCAACCATTGTATAGCCAGTGGTATAGCCAAATAGAAGCTAGCTCTAGCGGGAAAAGGCTAGACTGAAAAATATTCATAAGAGAAACAGTGGCAAGCATAATTCATACACTGCTTGCCATATAGCTTGTATATTGACTTAATATCGTAATATATCGTCAGTTATAAATTTAAAATATATTTTGTTTCAGGTGCACCCCAATTGCATGCGAAATGTTTTGAGCTATTAGACGAGATAACCATTGCGCAAAATGGAGACGTATACGAGACTTTGATGCATATTATGTCGGAAACGTTTTATATGCATATTTATCCAGAAAACACGAAGGGTTCTGGTCCAAAAAATGGCGAGCATATTTCAGATTGGTTTATCAAGCTATTGGACAAGTATCCAGATATAGTGTCAAAAGTATTAGAAAACTACATTGAATGCGTGATAACAAATCCTATTAAAGAGGTAAGTTAAACTGCATGTGGCACCAAAGTAAAATATATCATTAACAACCTAATTTATTTTAGTGGAAAGTTGGTGATGAGAAAATTGCGATTGGATATGCGGCCAAATATGATGCAGCTCTCTATGCCAAATGCAACAAATCCTGCACAGATTTGCTACTTCAAGCAATACAAGCAGATGAAGCAGTAGGCCTTCAGTTGAGATCTCTCGAACTGATTGAGCGCATTTTGCAGCAGCAGACACAGGTGGAGTGGCGCATCTTTCGCCACGATGTATCCACTAAACCCCGAGAAGTTGCTCTGATCAGAGAGACAATTCGCTGTCTCGATGACAAAACTTTCAGCGTGCGTCGCAAGGCCAGCCAGGTGCTAGCCTTATCGATTAGGATCGGCTCTCCCATCACAACCCGAATACTCAATGAAGTCATCAATTTTGTTCAATACGATGATCTAGAATCAAGAGCTAAACTGAATTCGCGACAAGCTGAGATCAGTCTCGAAAGGCCCGATAACTTGCATTATGTCTATAGCTTCGAGGGTTTCGAGGAATTGGAAGCGGAGGTTAAGAGAATACCTCGATTGATCTACGATCGCTTTCTTATGTCTAGCAATGGTTTAGCTCGTTGCTCGGGCCTAGCTTTGCTGGAGCGTCTGATTCAAATTAATAACCGAATTTTGTACAATACGCCATTTGAGCGAGAGATATCAGCGCTAGCCACTGACACGCTTTCCTCGGTGCGGAAAACAACACTGGAAACCATAGATTCTCTACTCCAAACCTACAGCAACTGCTCCATACTCGTCGATGTCTATTGTCGGATTTGGTCCTGCATGCTGAATGATGACGATGCTCAACTGCAGAAACTTGCATTGCATGTGAGTGAGGGAAAATCTTATTTCATAATGGAATTACAGTCTTAATCACATTCCATTGCAGAGCTTCAATCGTAATGTCTTGCTGAACATCAAGCCGCTGGAGTATTCAAGTGAATCAAAGCATCTTCTGCCCTGGCACATTGTTACCACATTATTAGCTACTCAGCCTCGTGATTATTTACAGCAGAGATTCAATTTGTTGCTACAGAATGAGAATCTGGTTACGTGAGTAGCATCAATTTAAATGCAACTAAACTCGTATCTATATTCAATTTAATTTTCTAGGCCCACATTGGTAAACACAATTATCTCACACTTAAATACGCCGATGGCGACGGAAGCATGGACACTTCTTCTCCTCATATCCAGTCGCATTACAAACAATTTGGACTCGATTATACCAACGTTTGATCGCCTCTCGTCGTACAATATGAAGTCTAATCAGGTCCTGGCGCTTCAGTTGATCATCTACTGTCTGTCCAACTTTTCGAAAGCATCGCTCAATCAGCTCTTTAAAAGCCTGCTCTCCCTAATGAGCACGGGTAGCATTTGGCTAGAGGTGATCTCACCTGCAATGCTGCTGTTGCATCATATCGACCAACTGTCGCATAGCCAGGCGCCGCAGAATAGCGCTTCCGTTGAGAATTGGCAAACGCAGTTGCTCGAGGATGTGACGGCTGCGACCAAGGAATGCATAGAGAACTTTGAAACGGATCACATACGAATGACCTCGCTGCTGGCTACCTACAGCGAACTGATTGTGATGATACCGAACGAAGCGGATGAGAAAATCGTCGACTTTGTGCTAGGCTATGTGAAATTGTGTATGAGCTTGAACGAATCTAGTTTCGATACGGATAACGAACGTATGATGAACTGGATGGTTGTGATAGCAGGACGGCTCTCCTTGCGAGACAATGATCTAGCATATAAGGTGGCCAAAATGTATGGCCAAATACTGAGCAAAAATGACAGACCCCAATTGATCAACAGCACGCTGATTTGCCTCAACGATCTAGGCAAGAAATATCCCTCAATTCTGGAAAGCAACATGAAATGCATACTGGTCAAATTGTCCTCGAAATATGCGACAACACGCGTCCGCACCTATCGCTGTGTCAAGGACGTCATTCTGGCGGGCAATATTAAATTGAAGGGCGCCATTCTAGTCTCTCTGCTAGCTGGACTCGTCGATGATAGCATCGAGGTGGCACGCGAGGCGGATGCATTTTTTATACGTTATAAGAAACTGTATGACAAGTCGCTGTTTCATCATTGTCTGAAGGAGATTCCCTTCGACTTGAATGATCAAGCGTTTCTAGCCGGATCGGTTCGAATGGAAGCGGGCTTCAAGTCGCCATTGAAGGGACCAAATAAAAGGAAACTCCGACGTCTGCTATATAATCACATTCTCGCCGCATTAGATGAAAATACGCTCTTATTATACTTTGGACAGCTTAAGCTATTAGCTGGTATGCTGGTGGAATCGAACTTCAATCTCAATAGTATTCATTTTTCATTTACAATCTTGCAGAGAAAACAAAGGATGCATCATTTATTGAACTGCCCAATGCCTTGGAAGTTGTCATCGATCTACTCTTTATAATGCGTCGAATATGCTTTTGTACCAAGAGCAAATGGCAACAGGGAGCAGGCCAGGCAGAGGGCGAAGAAGATGACATCCCACAGGAGGAGGAACTGCCTCCATCTGCAATTACATCGGCAGAGCAGTCACCAGCAAGTGATAATGCGGCAGGCAGGGGGCGTGGACGAGGCTTACGAAAACGTGAAATGGCCGAAGAACCGGTGAGTCATTGATCTCTGATCTATAACCAGCTCTGACGCGTTTTTCTCCGCTCTTTAAACAGCTCAAGCAACTCGAGCGCTGTCTGCGCTACGTGGAAGAAATTCATCGCAATTTGAAAAAATATATGAGCTCTGATCTGCATCGGGAGTTTAAAAGTTTCTGCCGTGCCATGACAATGCGCTTTCCCAATTTGACAGACTTTGCACAGCCAGTGCATTTCTGGCTAAAGTATAAAATCAAATCAGGTCCGAGATGCAAGCGACGTCGTCTCAACGAGGAGGGCGACGATGCGAATGACAGTGATTCGACGGAAAGCAACAGCGATACGGACAGTGATCTGCCGCTGGAACGGCACAAGAATGTATCCTCTGCAGCAGACACCGCAAAGGATAAGAGTAGCTATGACGTACTGGCCACTGAGCTGATCTTTCAGCCGCTTGACTGGTAGAGAATACTCTAATATATATAAATGCATATATAACCATCAAAAGTATCTCAAATACGTAATGAATCTATCTGTAAAGTGAATTTATTTTGACCATTATTATTATTTTTTATATATTATATTAAGAATTCGAATTGTATTCTTTAGTTATTTCGTATATTTTGTAAATAAAAGCAACAAATGGTACTATTCTTCAAGCGTCATAGACTTTTATGATGGTCTGCAGTCCGCGCAAGAATTCGTGAAGTATTACTTTGCCCACCTGCACTTCGGTGAGGCCTAGCTCCTCTGCCTCGGCAGCTTGAACTAGGATGCACTCGAGCAGCGCCACATTCACGGGATGCTTGCACACATTCACCTCCTTTGGCAGCGTCAAGGCTGGGCTTGGTATGTGCAGTGATTGCCCCATTGCCGGTTGGGACGGCTGCTTCTTGACAGTAGCAGCAGCAGCCACATTTGGTGGCGGCAATGTGATGATTGTCTCAATATCCAGGTCGGGCAGCTGTAAAATTTGTGACGGTGTAGCTGCAACTGGTGGCGCAGCACCCACTCCAAATTGTTGTCCAGCAAAAGCAGCCGAGCCAGGAGCCGGCTTCAAATGGATGTTGATGCCCGCCTTGGCGGCCGCAGCCGCTGCCTTGGCACTAAGAGCGGCGGCTCGTTCCCGTTTCGCGGCCAGTGCTGTTTTCTTGGGCGGCGTCGCCACCGCCAGTCGCTCCTCAGTATTGCGACAGCCTGCAAGATATTGGATATTGGATATTTATAGACCCATTGATTCAACTGCCAATAGAGCTTACCAATGCACTTGCAGTAGATGGAACAAATGACCATGGACTGATAGCAATCGCAGTAGTTCTTGATGCATTGCGAGCGCTTGCAGCAGCAACCTTTGGGTGCTTGTTGCTTGGGCTGACGCTTCGGGTGCTCTTTGGAGAGGCAAATGCCTGATCTTATCTGAGACATAATTTAATTTCTCAAGCGATTGCTGCTGTCTCTGACAGCGGCTGTCACTGAGGGAAATGCTCTAATGTAGCAGAGAAGGGTATATTAGTTTATTTTTTCTCGATTATATGAAAGTATAAGGTTTAAATTGCTAACGGAACTTAGAACGATAAAAAGATTGTCTCTACGCAAATGAACGTTTACACGAATAAAAGTCGTGATTTGTTTTATATGATAATAAATGTTTTTTAATTCTTTTTCGTTTCGCACTAGTAAATCTATTAAAGCTTAGTTAAAGTAATTACATATGTTTTAATATATTTATACTGTATGTGTAATAAAGATAAAATTTGTTAAGTACCTTTCGTTTAACAAGTGTTAATAAGCTTTTGTTTTTATATTTTTCTTTAACAAATAGTTAATTCTTGCTACATTTTCTATATGTGTATATAAATGTATATAATCTGGCATGGCTGATGATATTGTTTTAGTTTTTATTGTTATTGATGTTAGTAGTACTAATCGAAATCTAAAAAAAATTTAAAATAATTTGGCGCTGCTTTATACGACCAGGCCCTAGTTAGTAGTTACCTAAATATACATATATAATATATACATACATATGTATATAGTTTTATGCTTTTGGCAGATACATAGATAATTGTTCTGGTTGCTATATAGGCATATATAAGTAGTAGAAGACTTGTTAACAGTTAAGAAAGTAATTGAGTGGCAATTGCAATTGATTGCATTTAAAGTAAACGCACACCGAATGGAGGAGGCCGCTCCACGGGGTAAGGCAACACATTGAATCGACGATATGAGTTTGTTCGCGAACTGACTTCGATCACGAATTGCGCACGCATAAACCGTCTGGCTCAACAAATCGTATTATTGAGCAGCTCGTAACAGTTCAGCGCCGCACCCGCTGCCGCCGACGCCGCCTCCTGACGCGTCTTCAAGAAATTACCCACCCAGTGGGCCGTCAGATCCAGATACTTGGTACGCGAACCGGGATTGTAATCAAGGAAGCCGGCACGTGGCACCACCTCCTCAATTTGGCTGCCATCGGGCCAATTGTTGTAGCTAGCTATATTGATGAATCCCACATGGTTCAATATTGCTGTGCGCCAGGCAACGCCATAGTACTGTAAATGGAAATGGCAAATATTTAGCTGTGTCGTATATGGGAGCAATTAAGTGTGTCGAAGTCGTGGCTGCCCGACTAGCAGTCACCCTATCAGCAGTTGCTATTCAGTGATAAACGAATATGTATTTAAGTTATATATCGATATTTATCGATATCTTAAATATCTTATGCTCTTTTGTTGTCATAGAGGCATGATTGATATTTATAAATTTAGGCAAGGCCTATTCCCAGTCCCTCTTAAAGGAAATGATGTACACACCCTGAGGGGCTTCTTGTTGGCATCTTACATGTTAAATGCTAGCATACCCAACCACTTACCCGCCCGTTGCTCCTGTGCCGTTGTATATCCCCGTGACGTGGAAATTTATTGCGCTCCGCAAAGCCCGGACCCACCGTTGGCACGAACAACATTTTATAGGACAGCGCATAGGACTTGAGATATGACCAGTTCTTCCAGGTGCTGGCAAAGACAGCGCCATTGCTTGGCAATTTGCTGTAGAACCCATCGAAACACAAGCGACGCAGCACATCCGCATGACTCTTGAGCCTGAACAACGGAAGACGTTGATTAGAACAAGGAAAGACCTAATACGATGTCAATCCTACCTGATGTGCCCAATGAACAGTGCGTCGAGCACGCGACGTAGTCCGCCCACGTTTTTGGGCACGTTCAGCTGTTCGGCCAGCTCCTGGGCTGTGGGCCGGCACAGCTGACGACCCAGGCTCTCGCTTAGTTTATAAGCATTGCTCACATACAAAACGGGCAACAACGCTGCACGCGATTGACTATACACGCGATAGAAGCCTGGGAGCTCCACATATGCCGCAATCTCCTGCAGCTGCTGGCGCACAAACTCCAACGTCCGATTGCCGGCCACGCTCAGCTCAAAAGTGACGCTGAGATTATGCTGTGGGGCCAGCTCGAGGATTTGATGCAGAAGCGCCGGATCCGAGGGCCGCACAAAGCTCAGTATGATCACGCCAATGCCACAGCTTCGGATGTTCTCGAAATGCTGACCCAGCAGCTTGGCACTCGGCTTATATAGGCCCAAAGCCGGATAGAAGGCGGTGTTCAGGATCTTAACGGGCTTTGGAGTGGTCAGAGGCAGAGCCACCTCATTGGGATGCTCTGGCTGCGGCAGTGGCGGTTTCTTGGACTTGTACCACGGCACCGGAGCCGTGTAAAAAATGTGCACAGCCGTGGCCAGAGCATCGACAGTGGTGCGCGTCTGCTCTGCCTCGTTGTCCCGCTGCTGCTGCTTCACCTGCTGCAGGCGATTCTCCATGATGCGCGCCTTGATCTTATGCTCGTCATACTTCTCCGGCACAATGACGCCATTCTCCCGATGGGGCTGCAGCACGGCCACAGCCTTCTCTCTGGGCTGCTGCAGTTGCTCCGACCGCGGCTGATAGGCGCGCGCTATGAAACGTTCGTCCAGCAAACGCTCAATGCTCGAACCACTTGGCCCCGAACTGCCCAGCAAAATGATGCAGGTGATCACAATGAGCGCCACAATCGTCACCAGCAATAGAATCTTCACCTTGCGACGCGTTTTCACATATTTTTTCAATAACATTTTGATTTACTCGATTTGCTCTTCACATTGTTTGGCCTAACTCTGAGCTTCTTCTTGTTTTTCGTTTTTATACAACCACCGTACGTAATCCAGCCCCGCGCCCGCTCAAGGACCTACCCTTTGGTAACCCTACAACAGCCGGAAACTCAAGATGATTTGCGCATGTCCCAAAACGGACACAAAAAAAATATATAAATGAGCTGGACCAGCAAGCAAAAGGATTGGATTATGTATTTTCTTTATATATTCAATTTTATTACATTTTTCGATTTTTTTTCCGATTCGCTCTGTATGAAATGATTGCAAATTGAATAGATTATAGAGAATCCATAATGTTAAAATAAAACTAATATTCAAAATGTAAAGAAAATAAAACAAAATAATTGTGTAATATTAAATTATTGTTATTATACTTGATAATGAATTGACTTTTATTATTCTACATCAACACTTTGATGGGATTGTATTTTTATTAGTTATAAAGTAAAGTTTATAAAAATTGGTATCTTTTTTTATATGTTAAGTATTTCATATCTCCATGCGCTGTGACTAGCGTCCCTCAACTGGAAAAAAAACATTAGACCTGGTTAAATCAAAGCCAACATTTTAGATCGTTCAAGAACTTACTATATGTAGATAGGTCAATTTCCTCGGGCAGTTCACTAATGTTGACATCGAAACGATCCTGTACTTCGTTAAGTATCTTGGCATCGTTCTCATCGGAGACAAAGGTTATGGCCAGGCCCTTGGTACCAAATCGACCAGCACGAGCCACACGATGCAAATAGGTGTCCGAGTCCTCGGGCATGTCATAGTTAAATACAATATTAACACGCTCAATATCCATGCCGCGGCCAAAAAGATTGGTAGCCACCAGGATGCGTTTCTGGAAGTCCTTGAATTGCTGATACCGATTCAAGCGTTCATCCTGATTCATGCCGCGATGAATGCCAATGGCCGGGAAGTTCTGTTCGGTCAAAAGCTGAGCCAGGGCCACACAACGTTGCACGGACTTGACAAAGATAACGACCTGAAATGCAAAAAAAAAACAATTAATATATCTCATGTAACAGTTAAAGATTACGAAGACAAGGTGCAAAGATATTACTTGATTGAACTCGAGCACATCGAGAAGTTCGAACAGCTTCTTGTTCTTCTCGTTCTCCTTCAGATTGACATAGTGCTGCTGCAGGCCGTGCAGCGTCAGTTTCGCCTCATCGTCGACGTACACTTCCATTGGCTAATAAAATGAAATGGGTTTTGTTTGCATTTTAAGAGAAAAACGATTATGATTGACAAATACGAATTACAACTTAAGAAGCTAAGGTACGCCTACGAATTCTACATACGGCCACGCTAAAACCATCATCATCAACTAGAGTATGTATGTACGGGAATTTAAATGTTGTTGTGGTTGTTCTTTGCTGCGGCCACGGCTGCGCATCTGTAGCGTCTATCATCACCTCAAAATGTTGTGCGACAGGATAGCTAGCGCTCCATGTGGACATCAGTCGTATCAGTAGATGAATCGGAAACATTATCCGTTTTGACTTTTTGATTGACAGTGGTAGTGTTCTTTTTTTTTAATTCGTATAGGATTTTGATATGTTGGTTGCGTTGCGATTTGAAGTATGCGTTTATTGTTATATTTTAATACTGGTTGGCATTGGCGTTAGAGGTTCCCGCGTTTAACCATTTGAAAAATGGGTTTCTGGCAGTTATGGGCAAAAATTTTATATCTTTTATACGCATTTAGCGCGTTTCCGATTGAAGTTAACGCGTTTAACCATTTAGAAAATGGTTTTCGATAGTTATGGATAAGGATTTATCAGGTATGTTATACGCTTGTAGCGCGTGCTCGTTTTAAATTTACGCGTTTAACCATTTAGAAAATGGTGTTTAGAAATTATGAGCAAGATATCGGTAACATTGAATCAATTCAGGATTCTTGTTTAAAATTAACGCGTTTGAACCAGTTCAAATAAGTTTGTCTGGTTTTAGGTATAAGGCAAAAAGTGTGACGATTGTTTTTTGGTAGTTTTTAGGTTGATTTGAGTGGCGTGCGTGTTTTCGCAATATATTATAGCTAGTGGTCGTAATAGTAGTAGTAGTAGTGCGACGTAGATATTTACATCTTGCATAAACTTTTTGCAAACGGGGCGAATCTCTTTGCTCAAAGTGGCGGAAAACATCATAACTTGTTTGCCGTGTGGTGTGCTTCGGAAAATCTCCTGCACATCACGACGCATATCTGTTAGAAGCAAATAGAATCAGAGTGTTAGCAATATAGGCATATATTTAATATTATTGTTAAGATTTACCCAGTTGCTCTAACATCTTGTCACACTCGTCCAGAACAAAGTGCTTCAAGTGTTTCAGGTTCAACTTCTTATTACGAATGAGTGCCAAAATGCGACCTGGTGTACCAACAACAATATGGGGTGTGCCATTCTTCAGAGTTTCCTCATCCTTTTGAATCGCTAGACCGCCAAAGAATACAGCAACCTATCGAAAAACAAACTAAACTGAAACAAGTCTTATGAATAAATTGTAGCATAAGCTAACTTACCTTAACTGTGGGCATATATTTGGAGAAACGTTCGTACTCCTTGCTTATTTGGAATGCCAGCTCGCGTGTGTGACACATGACCAAAACATGGCAGGTGTTGTTATCAGACGGTTCCAACTGCTGCAATGTGGCAAGCACGAAAACTGCCGTCTTACCCATACCGGACTTGGCCTGGCATAAAATATCCATGCCAAGCACAGCTTGCGGTATACACTCATGCTGAACTGCAAATGTAATAAAAACATGAACAACTGCTCACACGCACAACTGTACGCTTTACTTACCTTCTGATGGATGCTCGAAACCGCAATCAACAATTGCACGCAAAATCTCTGGCTTTAGCAAGAAGTCACGAAAACCGGAGCTGTGAATGGATACATAAGTACCCTTAACATCTTTCTTTGGTGCCTCCTGGTTCTCAACAGCAGTGGTCTCGTTCTGCTCTTCATCCTCGTAGTCGAGAAGATCGTCATTATCAGCCATTTTTGTTTTTTGTTTTTTTTTTCTTAACTCGTATGTGCGTATATGCCTAGCAAGAACTCTTTTACGATTCTGTAAGAAAAAATGGCTTTTGTAAATGAACTACTTCTGTATGTGTAGTTGTAAATGCCGCGTTTTTGTATGCCAAACCGGCATATGCTCGCCGCCATCTTGTTTTTCGGTATACTGAATCACACAGCGAAGGCTTGCAACATTTTGCGAAATATATTTTGTCTTAAGTTTGCTATTTTTGGGCACACTGATCAAAATATTTTACCTCTTGTACGTTTTTATTATGTATTTACTCTTCTTTTTTTTGCAAAAGTAATAAATATTCCTTAGCTAGATTGAAAAAGTTTTACTGACATTGAACGTGACGTCGATAATGCAAGGAACCGTTTTTGCTATTGTAATCGATATATGTAGCTTTTCGATAGACGTGAAAGTCATATATTCGATATATCAACATCAAAGTTTCAGAAAAATGTAGTACAATTTAAATCAACAACTAAAAAAAATATTTTTAAAGATTATGGTTGCATTGGATGTACAAATGACAACGACTTGAACAATATCACGGCTTAAATTAAAATCAGAGTTGCATTGAGCATTCACGATAACTACAATTGATGCAATGAAATATCGATAGTGCCAGCGTCAGTCTACTCAACAGAAATTTCACGTCGGCCGCGTTTTCTAAGAGCGATATAAAATTTTTTTTGCCGTTTACTTGTGCATCACATAAATAAATTACAATAACCATGTAAGTCTACTTATTGTTTAAAGTGTGCAGTTATATGAAAACGCAAACACATCGAGTGAAGAGTGCAATTTAGTTTCAATGCTCGAGATTCCCTCTCAAAGTTTCCAATGCGCTTGCCCCCTGCAGCTGCAACAAAATGCCGCTGTAAAAGGGCAAATTGTGAATTAAAAACGCCATATTGTGCAATTCCATGCTATTAATTGTATGTGCCGCAGCTAAGAGAATTTTTAGGTTGAGTGCTTGTGTTTGTATATAACATATATAACAAGCCTTTTGCCGCCGCACCCGCGTATTTTTCCCCACGCCCATAAACAAAACGCCGCAAAAGTCACTCAATTGGTTTTTTTTTTTCGTTCGTTCGCTTTAGTACAGTCGCTTGAGTGAAAATTTTGTGTTACGCTCAAAGAGCGATGAGAGCAGAGGAACTCGTTTCGCTTTCATTGCGCTCTTTCATGCTTTTTACTCGTGTTTGAAGAGTTTTTATATTTCTTTTGATATTTCTGTTTCTGTTTCTGTTTGGAATTTTATCAGCCTAAAGCAAGTGATTGCGCGCAAAAATAATTCGAGCTAAAAGCATAAGCATAATAAGGTCAGTTTAAAGTCTGCTTTAGAATTCCAATTATTTGCATATTTATTTATTAATATACCATATCGTTTTTTTTTTGTCAGTAGCAAGTGAACGTTAACAATGTCGTCTAAAACTCGACGCGCTGGCACCGCGACGCCGCAGCCCGGCAGCACTTCGACCCCTCGGCCTCCATCATCTGGGCCACAGCAACAGACATCGGCGTCGTCGTCGCAGTCGCAGTCGCAGCCGCAGCAGGCGAGCAGCCCCACGCGCCATTCGCGCCTCGTGGAGAAGGTCGAGCTGCAGAATTTGAACGATCGTTTGGCCTGCTATATTGATCGCGTACGCAGCTTGGAGACGGAGAACTCGCGCCTCACAATTGAGGTGCAGACCACACGTGACACCGTGACCAGAGAGACGAACAACATTAAGAATATCTATGAGACGGAACTGCTAGAGGCACGTCGCATGCTCGATGAGCTGGCACGAGAACGTGCTCGTTTAGAGATTGATACCAAGAGGCTGTGGGAGGAGAACGAAGAGTTGACCGCACGTCTAGACAAGAAGACGAAGGAATGCAACACTGCTGAGGGTGAGTTTACATCATTAACAATAATCAACCCTCCATTGATTGGCTGATTGTTATTTTAGCTAATGCCCGAATGAATGAGTCGCGTGCCAGTGAGCTGAGTAATAAATATAACCAGGCCAATGCCGATCGGAAGAAAGCCGTTGATGAACTGAATGAAGCTCTCAAGGAACTGGACCGTCAACGCAAGCAGCTTGAGGACTCGCGCAAAAGTCTTGAACAGGAGACTCTAGCGCGTGTGGATCTGGAGAACAATATACAAAGTTTGCGTGAAGAGCTGTCGCTTAAGGATCAAGTGCACGTTCAGGAGATTAACGAGTCGCGTCGTATACGCCAAACTGAATATAGTGAAATCGATGGCCGTCTCTCGTCCGAGTATGAGGCGAAGTTGCAGCAATCGCTACAAGAGCTGCGCAACCAGTATGAGGATCAAATGCGCTGCAATCGCGATGATATCGAGGCCTTGTATGAAGCCAAGATACGATCATTACAAGAAGCAGCGGCTCGCACGCACAGCTCAACGCACAAGTCAATTGAGGAGCTGCGCAATTCGCGCATTCGTATCGATGGACTCAATGCCAAGCTCAACGATATGGAGACGGCCAATGCCATGTTGAACACGCGCATACGGGAGCTGGAACAGCAGCTGGACCATGAACGCGAACGCCATGCAAATGACATTGCAATGTACGATAAGGAATTGAATCGTTTGCGCGAGGAGATGGCACAACAACTGCAGGAGTATCAGGATTTAATGGACATTAAGGTAGATATATATACAATTCAAACAGCTCTCTTGACTAATAAAAATTTTGCTTTATTCTAGGTTTCCTTGGACTTGGAAATCGCCGCCTACGACAAGCTGCTCGTGGGGGAGGAGGCACGTTTGAATATAACGCCAGCGAATTCGGCTACGGTGCAATCGTTCAGTCAATCGTTGCGTAGCTCTCGTGCCACGCCCTCACGGCGCACACCGTCGGGCGGCTTGAAGCGCAAACGTGCCGCTGTTGAGGAGTCCGAGGATCATAGCGTATCCGATTTTTATGTATCGGCCAGCGCCAAGGGCAATGTGGAAATCAAAGAGATCGACGCCGATGGCAAATATGTTAAGCTGTATAACAAGGGCAACGAAGAGGTCTCCATTGGCGGCTGGCAGCTGCAGCGATCGCTTAACGATAATGGACCAGTGACAACCTACAAGTTCCATCGTTCCGTGAAAATCGAGCCAAATGGCACAGTGACCGTTTGGTCGTCGGATTCGCGGGCCACGCACGAGCCGCCATCGAACATAGTGATGAAGCAACAAAAGTGGATGACTGGCGATAATACCAAGATGGCTCTATTGAATAGCGAAGGCGAAACGGTTGCCAATATGGAACGCAACAAGCGTGTTGTCTCCACACATACGTCATCCTCGCGACTCAGTCGCCGTCGCAGCATTAGCGCCGTTGATGGCAACGAGCAGCTGTACCATCAGCAGGGCGATCCCCTGCAGACGAACGAGAAGTGCGCGATTATGTAATAGCCAGCCAACCATAAAGATAATAATATATACACACACATGGAGACACAGGCAGACAAGCACACACAAACAGACAAACCAACAAGCAAACAGAAACAGACAAAAACAAAAAACAGACGGAATTATAAATTATCAGCTAAGTTATTAATTTTTCTGTGGCTACCCTAAGTAGAAAGAGTGAAGAAAAAGGCGAGCGCAACAAGAGCCAGGCAGCACCACTAATAATTTAATTCAATTGTAAAACTTGCAGTTCCATTTCTATTTAAATGTCTACGATTCTTCCACATGTTCAATATATTATTTAGTTTCTGTGCTTTAATCCCAACACTACCACATTAATTCTTTCCCTAACGGTTACTAATCCCCTTTGTGTTTATCTAAATGACAAATATTTAATTTACGTTACATGTTTCGGATATAAAAAAGAACAAATTCCAACCAAACCCACCCCACCTTCGTACAATCTTAATTTTAAACAATAAGCATTATTTTTGTGAACTTTATTTGGTATATTTTAAATTCTCATTTCTGTATGCCACATAGAATTTACAAAGAAGAAGAAATTAAGAAATTTTCAACTCTTATTTTTGTATTTGTGCATTCAAGTGCTTTGTGAATGCTGAGTTGACAGCATTTTCGATGCATTTGTATGAGTCACGGCTCCAGCATATAAATATAAATAAATATACATACATATAAATATATATATATAGTTTTTTAAGCAGAATTAAAAACAAACAAAAACGACAAGCTCATGTTAAAAGTAATTCAACGAAATATCAATAAAACTCGGTAAATTTACAAACTGTAACTACAAATTTGAGCTTCCCTTTCCCTTTCCTCCCCAGCATACACATACATACCCTATGTGTGTATCTTATGTTAAGCAACTTTTTGTATTGAGAAATATAATTCTAAAAAAAAAAAAATTAAGGAGAAAAAAGAACACAAAAATAGCTGTGCGAGAAAAGAGCCTAGCAATATATTTTTAAAACGAGTTGGAATTTGATTGGTGCGCTCTCGTAGGTGCTCAATAGAATGTTTCTTTTTATCATAGATTTTCGGCTGAACCGGTTTTTCCTGCAACAAGAAAAAATCAGCTCAATGTGGGTGTGTCCATGTCAAACTACATATTCTAAAGAAGAGAAATGAAAAGAACACTAAAATTTAAATTTTAAACTTAAGACTACATGTAACTGCTAAATAAAAAATTATGTTTCATAGAACTGTGTTTTGCACTCATAGCGAATAATTTCAAGCTGTTGCTGAAAACTAATCAGCCCTGTTGTAGGGCATATTTTCTAATATTTCTCACCGCTCATTCTATGTTGAGTTATTTTTAGGCATTCGTATGTATGCATGGCATTGTAAAACGCACTCAATTATGCGAACAGTCTGGCAGCACCAGTCAGTTAAGCCACTCAAAATGAACGACTCTCCCGCTCACAAATTCACACTCACTTTGACAGCAGCAAGTTCATTCAACTGTTGTTGCTGCGTATTAAACGCTATCTTTTTGGAGTATTTTTGTCTCTTTTCTTTTAGTTGGCAATTGTGGTTGCTGCTACAGTGACGCTGCAGTTGATAGCCGCGGATCACTGCGTTGCACCCCTTGGAGTTTTTTTTTTTTTTTTACTTGATAACGCCTTTTGTAAACTAAAGGTTATGTTGTTTGAATTGCAGCTAAGCGATTTCTCTTTAGCACTAAGAACGCGTTCCACACAATATGTGTATTGTATATAAATTGACAGCCAAATTGAAGCGGCGCCCACAGCTTGTATGCCAGTCTCGTCGGCGATTCATACGCTTCACACCTGACCAGAGCTGAGCGCTATCGTTCCGATTGCAAGTGCACGACATTATTATTTATTATTTAATACAACGTTAAATTTTTGTTTTAAAAAGTGATATACGCTAACACTGTGCAGGTGAGTGGAGGTGAGCAGCTTGTCGACCCTCAAGTGTCCCCATTGGAATTCAAGTGCGATTGTCTCTGTCTCGCTCGCTCTTTAGAAGTTAAGAGCGAAAGTGTTTGACTACAGTGAGCGCTCGATTGGTTAAATTATCGCTTGTGGGCGTATTTAATCTGTGCTTAAATAAGAGTAACTTGCAGTGAAAAATAACGGAAAAGAAAAACTTTGTCAAAAGCTAAAGTAAAAGCGTATAGTTCTTAAATTACGTCAGCTTTAGCACGAAATCACTTAATTTCAAGTGTCAAAAATTAAATACATATACATACATATATATTCGTGAATAAAATAATTAAACGACTGTTCATCTTGTTGAATGTACACTATAATTTGAATTTATGGGTAGCATATTAAGTACCGCTATCACTAATATGTAGGATAGATCTAATCAGACCTTATCAAAATGCTCCATAATGCCCCACACAAACAATAAGTTTACTTAGTGTACATTTCACATTTTCAGTACTAAATAGTAAGAATGCGGTTAATTATCCTGGAGACGAGCAAATCGGTGGGCAGTTGGGCAGCCAAATATGTGGCTAAGCGGATCAATGACTTCAATCCGGGACCCGATAAGTAAGTGGAGACGTCTTATCAATAGATCTTATCTTATTAACATCTCTCTTTATCTCTCCCACTTTAGATACTTTGTTTTGGGCTTGCCCACAGGTAGCACCCCACTGGGCATGTACAAAGAACTGATTGAGTTCCATAAGCAGGGCAAGGTCTCGTTTCGTTATGTGAAAACCTTCAATATGGATGAGTATGTGGGTGAGTGGCTGCGATTCTCACCTATCCTATACTTAGGTGTATACCTAAAGCCAAAAGTACTTTTTAGGCCTGCCGCGTGATCATCCCGAGAGCTATCACTATTTCATGTGGCACAATTTCTTCAAGCACATTGACATTGAGCCAGCGAATGTGCACATTCTGGATGGCAATGCGAAGGATTTAGTCGCAGAGTGCAATTTGTTTGAACAGCAGATTAAGGAAGCGGGCGGTGTGGAGCTGTTCATTGGCGGCATTGGACCCGATGGACACATTGCCTTCAATGAGCCGGGCTCCTCGTTGGTGTCGCGCACGCGTGTCAAGACCCTGGCGCAGGATACGCTGGAGGCGAACGCCCGTTTCTTTGACAATGACATGAGCAAAGTGCCCAAGCAGGCGTTGACTGTGGGCGTGGGCACGGTGATGGACTCGAAAGAGGTGATGATCCTGATAACGGGCGCCCACAAAGCATTCGCCTTGTATAAGGCCATCGAGGAGGGCGTCAATCACATGTGGACGGTCAGCGCCTTCCAGCAGCATGCGAACACCTTGATGATCTGCGATGAGGATGCCACGCTGGAGCTGCGTGTCAAGACGGTTAAATATTTCAAGGTATGCGCGGCGCAGGTGCAATTGTAGTGATAATGGATAAGGCGTGTCAAGGTGTTGGTTTTGTTTAGACTCAGGTCAATTGGTGCATGTTAACCACGTAGTTGCTTTTGCTTCTCCTTAATACCGGGTTTGCTTAGTTTTATGACTCCGGAACGTAGATTCCGCTAATATCTGGTTGGCATTTGTTTTCTCACCACTTCACAGGGCATTCTCAGAGATGCAAATGCAGCCGACTCCCCGGAAGCTTACACAAAATGTAAAGTATAGTCAAAATTGCTTGTGCCCTAATGATATTATAATGTTAATGTATTTGATAATAAATGAAAGATTCAAGAGACTAGCGATTACCAAAGCAATTATGTATACTTGTGTCTAGTATCATTTATTATATATATAACGAATGTAGTTAATTTAAGTTATGTGCTAAGAAGGAATAGAAATTATTATTTTTTAAATAAACTGAAATTAAAAACTGTAGGTATAAAAGCAATAAGAAATGCTTGAGAAATGTAATTGTTAGTTTATATATATATAATATTAAGAAAGTTTATTAAAATAATAGTAGATGAACCGGAATTATAAATAAGCCACTAAATTTCTGATCTAGAATTTAAAAGTCACTTCCAGGAACTTTTGTGGCGTTAAGACAAATTCATTTTATATATTCAGTAAGGTACTCAGATATTGATATTTTGGGGAATTATTATAGGATAACTTAAATGTAACTATTGAAGATTTAAGTACATTTATTTTAAAACTGAAATATTTTTAAGGCTAAATATTGTTAATAATGAATGATAAGTGTATAAAAGTTCGCTTCAGTATATCTATTCATATTTTCATATAAATTTTGAGCCAAACCTATATTTTAAAATTTTGTTAGGTCTATTTGTAAGTAAAGTGAAAAAATATATTATATTTATTTATACAAAAACGTAGTTAGATTATAAGGTAATTAATATATTTATTTGAGAGTTTTTGATAATCTTTGCTACGAAGTCAAGATATACTTAATGTCATTGTTGATAAATGTCAGATATATTCAACAGACTTATACAATTAGGAATGACAATTGCACCCTTTATAAAATGATTTATTTTGATCTATGTATATTAAATATTTGTAATTTTCTTTTACAGAGCCTAATGGACGTACACTCGCAGCTGATAGAACAGCGGAAGACGGAAACCTAGCCAAGGAGCAGCTCATTCAACTACCAATCTATCAACAGAATTACAACAAATCAAATTTGTTTTACGTTTCTTATGCATTTTATTTGTTCTATTTACTATTTACGCTACTGCTTATAATAAAAGACATTGTCTATATATTTTTATACAATATTAAAAAGAACTATACTCAACAACAACGGCGGCCCAGGATCTGTTTGTCCGTGTAGACGAACTCCTCGTGATCCTCGATCAGGCGAAACAGCTGCTTGGCATAGTAAATGGAGCGCACGGACTCCTCCAGTATGAGCTGATGATTCTGGCCAGCGCGACGCACTTGCTCGTGCAGGAACATGGCCTCCAGGCGCTTGGCACGCTGCGTCAGCTGGCAGGCCTCACTGATGCGCATGCGCTGTTGCCCCTCGTTCAGCCGGCGCTGGACCGTGGGCTGATGACGTGCAGCATTCTGGTGGTACCGGCAGATGTCGCTGATGACTGTCGCGTTCACGTTGTAGATGCCCTCGGTGGCATTGATGATCGTCTGGCAAATGGCCGATGTACCGCTCATCTCACGCTTCACGTTCTCACGGATCAGCTGCTGGAGAACGATGTGCCGGGCCGCCTTCAAGTAGCCGCGTCGTATGTGCCGTCTGCCGATCTTCGAGCGCATCGGCTTGAAGTTGAACACCTGTGTGCCCCACACCTGGCCACGCACGCTGCTCGTCGCCTTGCGCTTGCGCTGCGTCTCACGGAACAGCTGCCGCTTGACACGCTGGAGGCAGGCATTGCGCGCACTCAAGCGCTCCGGCTGCAGGCACATATTCACCTGATGCCACAGCTCCTGCTTAGTACAGAGCAAGGTGTTGGGCGCCCAGTTGAGCTTGTGCACCAGTCCATTGATGATGTACAGCTGGCGGATGCACTCGTTGAGGAAGCTGCGCTTGGTCGGGCTCTGATAGTTGGGATGATTGCTGATTATGTAATGATCCCGCTTATAGACCACACAATACCCACTCTCGCCCTCCAGCATCCCTGAACACTGATACACAATCAGCTGCTGATCCGTGTAGTCAATGGGCGAATTGAAGATGAAAAGCTGATTCTCACCCGCCACCGGAGTGCGAAACATCATTAATTGTGTCGTCGTCTTGCGGTCCATGGCCAACAGGAGTCGTGAAGCGAATGCTGTGGTTCGGCAAGTGTTAAGCACTTTATATATTTAGCAGGTAGCATTTACCGTCCAATGGGTAATGTCCACAGCTCAGGAGATCTTGCGTGTCTCAACTTGTTGTTCAGGTATACGCAATAGAGTTTAGGTAAAGTTTAGTTTTAGTTTACAGTTGTACAGCTCAAGTTATGGTGGAAATTTACCTAGCTTGTGTAGGTTAGGTAAAAACACTGAAGATTTGGGTTATATTTTGTAAAATATCAGAACTATGTTGCTTTATATAATTGTCAATAGGTAGATTATTCAAATTGTAGCACGTGCGCTTGACTTAAGCGGCCTGTTAGAAAAATCATTGAGGTTATGTTGGTATACATTGGTTTGGGTTTGACTTTTGGGAAAAATTTGCTTTCCATCAAAACATTAATAGTTGTTTGTTGCCGACTAATACTGAGCTCACAGCTCATTTGTATTGTTTATTATACATATAGTATTTATTATTTTGTATAAAATCAGATCTGTAATTCTCCTGTTTCAGATATTATGGACATTCATGAACTTCGATTCTCAAACAATTTTCTTTAAGGAGAAGCTCCTAATTAAAAATTAACTATTGCTGTCTCACACAGTTTAATACGAATATAATTTGCTTGAAAACCCTATCGACTCAGCAGGCATACGTGTTAGTCTAAACAATCTTTGTTTCCAGCACTCTGCAGTTAATATTCATATTCATATAATTACATACATATAAATACATACAATACAGAGAAAAGAGTTTGGCAATTACCTAGCAGCAGTATGGAAAAATCTTTATAGAGTTATGCTTAGGAATATACCTTATTAGCTATAAAATAGACCTGGTCTATAAGAATCTGAGTTATTCGCATATTTCGGGTATTTTCGCGCTAATCCCTGACCAGGTGTTGTCTAATGTCGTGACCGCAGACCTAGGTAGCTCGCGTCTACCCATTGTACCTGCTTACGCTTGTAATCCTTTTTGCAGCCCATATCGTATAAATATATATTTGATATAAATCGGGTTTGACAGGTTTGCAGCTGTCAGTGGCGTTTGAGCTGGCGAAGCACGAAGATCATCTCAGAAGATAGCGCGCAGCATGGGCAATGTACTGGAAACGAAAATGTCCTGCGAGAGGCCGGTGGCTGTGGTCCAGCCCATGCCAGCGGAGGAGCCGGCGTCTCGAAGGGAGGAGGCGGAGGCGTGTCCCAAGGCGAATGTCACCCTGCAGTTGTTTCACTATCGCCAGCAAATGGCGCTCAAGGATCAACAGGTGGTCAAGTGGGCCACATCGAAGCTGCTGCTCACCGAGGAGCTGCTCAAGCAACCGGATCTGCCGCAGCAGCAGCAGCAACAAAAACAACAACAACAACACAAAAAGCAACTCGACATGCCAGACCTGAGCATCGACGAGGACAACGATGCTGCGTGGGCGGAACGCCAATTGGCCATGTTAACGGACGACGAGGATGATGTCGATAACGCTGAGAATCTGTCGCCCATAGACGAGGGATTGGGCAACGAGCTGAACCATCTCATCAATTACAGACTAAAGCTGCGCAACACCATCGTCGAGGTGGCCCAGGAGAAGATGCGCAAGCGTGAGAAGACGAAGCTGAAGCGTTTGAAACGCCGCACACTCATCTCCTCGAAGAAGCCCAGCAACAAGGACAAGCATCGGCGCTCATATTAGGAGTTAGAATTGCATTCGTTGTATATATGTTTACATAGAGTTTTAGTTAATATTAGCAATATTTATATATGTTTAGGTGCCCCAGTAAAACGACAAATTAAGCTTTAAACTTAAAGTCAAATTATTTGCTTTTTTCTTCCAATTCGTTTTTGACCCTGTCCAAAGTCGGCTAGCTGCAAAGTTCAATGCGCTGTCCTGTCCCAGGACTCGACCGCGTAACCCTTATTGCATAATTAAAAGCCTCAATTGGCGACCGTCAATACTAATTGGCGACTGGCGATTGGGCTCATTGCGATGCACTGGACAGTTTGCAGCTTCCACTTTGATGAGATCAAGGACCTTTGATGCCTGATTGACTTACATTTTGTTTGTGCGTAATTTGGTTTTATCTGCTGGACAATGAGTGCTAGAAAGAGGCAGAGCAGTAGACACAAAAGTGGGCTAAAACATGCGGGTGGGAGGACGTTTATTTATACAATAATAATAATTAATTATTGATAATTAAATTTTTAACTTTGGGTGAATTAAAGATTCGACATTTAATAAATAATTTTAGTCATAAAAAATTCAGTCAAAAATCAAACAATAATAAAATAAATTGAGTTTCTAACAAATTATATAATAATTGTGTTTAAGTAGAAAATAAATCCGTAAATTGATTAAAGATCCCATAAAAATAAATAAATAAATTGAAAGGAAAAAGTTACAAAATAATTCAATTAAAACAAAAATATGAGAAGGTCGTTAAAATATATTTAAAACATTAAATTATAAAAAGAAAATAATTTTAAGAAAAATATAATAATAGCTAAAAATACTAAAAGTAAAATAAATTTATGTATAATATAATTTTATATTATATATATATTTTATAAATTTATATAATAAATAATTTATAAATACAATTTTTTATCATATTAATTTAACTAGATGGCTCTAAGAATTAAATAAAATATATTAGAATTACTATTATATGCATAGATATATGCATGCATATAAAAAACTGTTATTTAATTAATTAAATATTAATTATATTAATTTGTATATATTAATAATAATTAGTTACATATAAAATTTAATGATATGAATATATTAATAAAAATATACTGTACACATGCATTCATATGTAATTTCTATAAATCTTTTGGAATTTATGAGCAGTGCAAAGTTTCCGGTAGGCATGCAACCGAAATTAGTCACAGTTCGAGCCATTTATAAATTGGCTTCTGAGCAACAGGAAATGAGAAACCACCACTGCAATTCAGGAAGTCGCAGCTCTTAAGGGTAGCTTCATAGAAAACTGAGCTAACGTTTAAATATGAGCAATTAATAAAAATAATAAAAAAGAATAAAATGTGTTTCATCAGAAATTATGAAAAAAATTTAATTAAAGCTAAATACTTGGCGCTTCCGCATGCACAACAATTAAAACACACAAACACACACACACACATATATGCATCTTTGGGGTGTGTGCGTGTGTGTGGTCCAGTCCAAACCAGAGAAGTCACTAAACATTGCCACCCTCTGGAATTTGCCATATCTTTTGTTGTGGTTGTTGTGATACCCTGAACCCATTGAAAATAACAAACTAGGGTAGCATGGACTTCAAAGAGGGTTTGTTACAAAATGGGAAAGATTATCAAGAGACTTGATAAAGCAGATTATTATCATAGGATATAAATGTAGCATATATGGCTATACATCATCTTAACTAAGTCTCATTGACTGAATCTGAATCTGATCTCAAGAACTATAAGAACTAGGCACATGAAATCGAATGAGTAGCTGCACATGAAACATATTCATTTGATAAATATTTCTTTTTTCCTATATCATTCCAGAGCTGTGTAGAATATTTGGTGGCTAGTATATGTATAAAGTATACGTGGGGGATACTTAAGCAAGCATTTTGGCAACTTGGGACTCATATCCATGGCAGAGTAGCTTCCAGTTCGTCACACCCTACTTGTTGCTATTGTTGCCTTGATAGCTGCTCTGGACGCCACGTAGCCAGTGAGGCATTGTTTTTGGCCTGGATGGCACTCATAACGCGGGCGTGAGGCGAGGATTGCTGCGAACATGTCACCATTTCATTTGCTGCTCCAAGGAATTCCAAATTGCCAAGGGGCGAGTGGAGGGGCGCGGACTAGAGACTCGCTTGCCATTTGAGCGACCCGCTCGAGAGCTTGTTATGCAAGTTGAAAGGGAATTTGTGTCAGGCTCTGCTGCTCGCTCGCTGGCGTCTGTCTGCGTATGCAGCTGGAGTGCGTGAGCCGCTGAAGGGCTGCAGTGGGCCACCCAGCAGGCTGGGGCGGGAGCATAGCTTACCAGTTGCATAATTATGATTAAATTATTATATTAAAAGCATTGCATGTCAAATATGCAATGCATGCGTTAATTGCTGCGTCAGTTTCTAATTGCATGCACACGTTAGTGGGGCAAGTTCAAAGGATCCATTTGGGAGCATATGCTCAATGGGCGACACATGTGGACATTTGAATCAAATACTTCGGATTCCATTCAGTTAACTGACACGCTTTGCTTGACGTTTATTAGAGTATTTAGCAAACAATTAACATCTATTTTTGTATTATTTGTTCAAGAACTTACAAGACTACAAATTGGGATTAATCCTCAATTATTGTCGATTTTACTAGCCGGGATCACTATGCAGCATTGCTTTTATAAATATATATTGATATAATTTAAACAGAACAAACAACATTTAAATAGGATTCATATCGATTGCTTTAAAATGATCAACATCTATGCATATCCCAACAGATTTTTGTTTCGATAAACAACTCATTAAGAACTTCAAATCGTTAGCAGCTTCTCATACATTGACAGATCGAAGCAAGCTTTGAAAATGACGTCCTGAGCATATGTTGATACAGCTGGGCTGCTTCAGTGAACAGAATAGGCTGTGCTCATTCCTCACAGAGAGCAGCGAGTGTAGAGATTGTAAAAGTCTCATTTAGTTTTTGAGTCTCACAAAATTAACTCGTTTTTCTTTGTTCTGTTTTCTTCTGAATTTATATCTATATACATATATATCAAAAGTATATATTCGAAAAAATCCAAATTACGAAGAAAAAAACAATAGCACACGCCAACGTTAGTTATTTTCCGATATATACGTCTATGTATATATATAGGCCCCATTCTGTACGTACGTGCGTGTGAGTGTGTGTGTATGTGAGCGTGTATATTCGTGTTCATTCGAAATCGAGACCAGCCTTTGTGCGGACAATTTAGCTGTAGCAATCCAATCGGGAGTCGTCGTCGCCATCAGAGCAGCCAAGATGAGCAGCCAGGAGAAGGACAAGAGCATCGTTTGCCACAAGTGCAACGAGACAATCACCAAGCGCGTGATCACCGCATTGGGCAAGACATGGCATCCGGAGCATTTCCTGTGCCGTCACTGCGACAAGCAGATCGAGGACGCCACATTCAATATTCAGGATGGTGAGCCCGTGTGCAGCGATTGCTTTGTCGAGCGCTATACGAGCACTTGTGCCGCCTGCAAGAAGCCCATCCTGGAGCGAACCATATGCGCGATGGGCGAGAATTGGCACGAGTGCTGCTTTGTGTGCGACGGCGCTTGCAAGAAACCGTTATCGAATCGTCCCTTCTACGAGCGCGACGGCAAGGCCTACTGCAAGCAGGACTACGAGGACATGTTTGCGGTGCGCTGCGCCAAATGCGAGAAGCCGATCACAGACAGCGCCATCGTAGCCATGAATGCCAAATGGCATCGTGATTGCTTCTGCTGCAATCGCTGCGAGAACCCAATCACCTCACAGACCTTCACCATCGAGGGGGACAAGCCCGTTTGCCCCGCCTGCACCTGCTAGGATGGTAGCGCCATGCCACAGACACGGACATTCCATAGAGGATATATCGTACAGTACCCTGGACCATATCGGAATTGAATAACCAACTCAGCAACCACACAATCTAAAACTATCAACCCCTATCTACTTCTTAAAATTACATAGGCAAAAACGAAAGACAACAAAAAAATCAAATCGGAACAAAAAATTCACAAAATAGACCAGACAAAAAAAAAAAAAAAACAAAATATACGGACGAAAATTATGCAATTTTGATTATTACCAATTTATTCTCGCATTTATAGTTTTAAGCGTTAGTGCATCCATCCATCGACTATTAGAATTATAAATGTTACTTGAATCGAAACCGCAGGACACAACCGAGAAAAAATTCACCATGGACAAAATTATAAAAAAAAATTAAACCAAAATTGTAAATAAATTGATATCCATAAAAAAAAACAAACATATATGTATTTTACTTTAGTATGAACAAGTGAGAGCGTTGCAGACAGTTGTCCATTTTTCTTTTTGCCACGCCCCCAATTGATGTATGAATCTTTGTGCAAGTTAATGGAGGATGTCAAAAAGGATTAAGATATATAGTTATCCCGATGTGCACCATCCTCAGAGGGCGTGGATATTCATGCCATATCTTGATTTAAAGGATATAGGAGTTTTTATAAATCAGTATAGAAAGGTTTCGGATCACCACGCCCATGGGGGCGCAGGTATGCCATAGCTTGTTAAGCTTTTGTGGAAAATATAGCTGTATCTCTTTTTATTCTCTTATCTCTTTAAATATTAAAATTCGTTTTTGATAGATTTTCTTTTTGACGCTTAGCACCCAGCATACCCTACTTAGATATAAGATAAAAAACTTTGTTTTTGTAAACTTCGCTCATTCATAAAGATAAGCCGAGTGAGTAATCAGAATCCAAGTGCTACCAGTGCTTTCCCTTCTTATATATATGTTTGGCAAATAAACAGATTCGAGCCCAAAATATGCAAACAATACATAGATAAGAGCAGCCCTTGCCCAATGCACGTTCGCTCAATGAACTCTATTTACCTATGTGTCGTAGTAGAATGAGATGAGAGATGCAGTAGATGAGATCATGTTTCAGCGCGGCTGAGAGTGAGAGCGGGAACTGAAATACATATATGAAATATATATATAATGATCAGCATGAGATTATCTCATGTACATATGTTTGCCAATATATGGGCTATCAGTACGAGATTGGGCTAAGGATTAACCGGTTGATAAGCAAACAGCGAGCGCAGCAGCAGCAGCAGCAGCGGCAGTGGCAGCAACAGGGCGAGCCAGAGGCAGGCTGCAGCAAGGGTGGAAATTGACGCACGCACATTTAGATAAACGCACACCCTCACGCACACACACACACACACACACACACACACACACACACACACACACACACACACACAC
>NW_022045920.1:374792-400342 GCF_001654015.2 Drosophila navojoa
CAGGAGCCGTACTGCATCGATTTGCAGGCCCGCGACTTGACCATCCAGGCGCGCAATGTGACGAACACGGCGACGGCCCACATCTGCCTGCACGTGGACATCAGCCGGCTGCACGAGAGCGATCAGGAGCCACCGCAGGCGTTGCCCTTGCGTGTGCGGCAGCAGCGGATCTTCGACAACGCCGGCGATACAATGCAAACGAATACGGGACGACATCGTCGCCTGAGCATTGACTATGAGAAGGATGTGTTTGTGCACCGGGCAGCCGCCTCCTTCTACCGTGTGGCACAGCCGGATGGCTTTGTGGAGCTGCATCGCATGCGTGGCTGGCGATTCGCCTTGGCTGAGGATCGCAGCGGCGCCTTTGGCCTGACCGAAGTGGCTGGCATAGTGTATGTGAAGGATGCCCTGGCGCTGGAGCATGCGCCGGAGACGGTTTACTTTTTGAACGTCACCTGGCAGGACGCCGAGAAGCAGTCGCATGCGTTCGTCATCAACGTGCACCTGGTGGAGGGCAGACCGGAGAATGCCAACTGTGAGCTGCGATTGAAGTCCCGTTCGCAGACCTGCGCCCAGGTCAAGTACCGGACGCAGTGCGTCAAATTCTGTGGCCTGGCCACCAACGGGGGGCCGTGTGTCTGGCGCGGCTCCAGCTCGGCTATGTTTGGACGCAACTACGGCTCCTGCGTGCCGGATGCGCGCTACTGTCCGGATCATGTGTGCGATGCACTCGAGGAGCTCAATCCACTCGCCTGTCCGCAGGACTGCACGCCGGCCTCCCGCATCGTGGGTCCGCATACCAGCAATGAGAATGGGCGTGGCATACTGAGTGGCTCGGGCACCTGCCTCTGCGAGGACAACGGCAAATGCAGCTGTGCTCCGCTGCCCGACGAGGAGGAAGCGAAGGCGCGTCGCCAGCGCAAGCGAAAGAATGAAACGGAAGTGGAGCAGGCTAGCCTGGCGCACGCACCGAGCGGGGCCCAGCAGCCCGACCAGGATGCTGTCCTGGCACTGGGTGTGCTCCATTTGGCTGGCATGGAGTGCAATCGCTTCTGCCTGCTGCTGGTCGTCAGCTGCCCGCTGATCTTTGTGCTGCTGCTGCTCTGCCTGCTCTTCTCGCAGCGCAAGCTCTGGCAGCGACGCCTCGGCAAACAGTCCACCACGCCGGCCACCAAGGTCGCCATGCCGCCCAGCCTGGAGGGCCTCGGTGCCGAAGGGGATTTGCCGCTGATGCCACTGCAGACGGGCTTCAAGTTCGAGAGCGGCGATGCCAAATGGGAATTTCCACGGGATCAACTGCGTTTGGATACAGTGCTGGGCGAGGGTGAGTTTGGGCAGGTGCTCAAGGGATATGCCACCCACATCGCAGGGCTGCCAGGCGTCACCACCGTCGCCGTCAAGATGCTCAAAAAAGGCGCCAACTCGGTGGAGTACATGGCCCTGCTCTCCGAATTCCAGCTGCTGCAGGAGGTCTCCCATCCGAATGTGATCAAGCTGCTGGGCGCCTGCACCCTATCCTCCGAGGCACCGCTGCTCATTATCGAATATGCCCGCTATGGCTCGCTGCGAAGCTACCTGCGCCTGAGCAGGAAAATCGAGTGCGCCGGCGTCGACTTCAGCGACGGCGTTGAGCCCGTCAATGTGAAGATGATGCTCACCTTTGCCTGGCAGATATGCAAGGGCATGAACTACCTAACCGAGCTGAAGGTGCGTGTGATTTTAGATCAGATAGATGTAGATTAAGTGGTAGAAAATATGTATCTGTATGATGTAATATTCTTTTAAGATTCAACTAGGATTATCAAAGGCAAAATTCTAATTCCCTCTTCCCTTCCAGCTGGTTCATCGCGACTTGGCTGCACGCAATGTGCTGCTTGCCGATGGCAAAATCTGCAAGATCTCCGACTTCGGATTGACGCGCGATGTCTACGAGGATGATGCCTATTTGAAGCGATCCAGGGATCGCGTGCCCGTCAAGGTGAGCTGAGCTTGAGAGCTGTTCCAAATGCATATGACCAATTGCCGCTCTCTTTGCAGTGGATGGCGCCCGAGTCTCTGGCGGATCATGTGTACACGAGTAAGTCCGATGTGTGGGCGTTCGGTGTGCTCTGCTGGGAGCTGATCACATTGGGCGCCTCGCCGTATCCAGGCATAGCGCCCCAGAACTTGTGGTCTCTGCTCAAGACGGGCTATCGCATGGAGCGTCCAGAGAACTGCTCCGAGGCGGTTTACTCGGTGGTGCGCACCTGCTGGGCGGATGAGCCCAATGCACGGCCTTCCTTCAAGTACTTGGCCGCGGAGTTTGAGAAGCTGTTGGGAAACAATGCCAAGTACATTGAGCTGGAGACGAATGCCGTATCAAATCCGCTGTACTGCAGCGATGAGGCGGCTCTAATGCCCAGCGAGGGACTTGTCGACCAGCTGGGTGAGCCGGAATCGTTGCAGCACCTCTGGTCGCCGCCCAAGATCAACAGCTACGACCACGAGCTGAACAACAGTCGGGAGGAGTCGGTTCCAGAATTCGCTTCCGCAGCGGCTGCAGCTCCGCCTGGATACGATCTGCCACGCCCATTAATCGAGGCCAGCACCACGGAGCAGGTGCTGCGGTACGAGAACGATCTACGCTTTCCGCTCAACATACGCAAGTCCAGCTGCGCGCCCAGCTACAGCAACATGACCGCAAATGGAGGCGCTGCTGCTGCTTCCTGCCTGCCCGAGTATGCGGTGCCCGTGAAGCGTGGACGCTCCTACATGGATATGACCAATAATACGTTAATACCCGATAATCTCGATAATCGCGACTTTGAGAAGCATCTCTCCAAGACCATCTCATTTCGTTTCTCCAGTCTACTAAATCTCAAAGACCCCGAAACGCCGCAGCCCCATGCCGAGGATGCGGTCTAAAAAGGGTTTTCCTCAGTATTTCGACAATTTTTGTTTTTGTTATTATTGTTTGTTTTTAATTATTTGTAGATGCGCCTGATTTTTTAGTTCAAATCGTTTGTTAATTAGTTTTAAACCTATGTATCATATATGTATTTAGCTTTATAATATTATCCACAAATTTAACTCGAATACTCTGTTGCATTTAGAGTGTGGGAAGAGACTCTGAAACTGAAGGAAAGTACTTAAGATCCGCATAGTCAAAACCTTGATAGGACTTGTCCACATCTTTATCAAATGAGCTACATTCATATTTCATAATTTCTATTTTCAATATATTTTCCATTATTATATCTTCATCTTCATACGAATGTCTTTCAACTTCATAAACATCTAGTTTTAATTTACCTATATACATTTTTTGTCCCAATTGTGTTTTGGTTTCACTCTAGCTCCACGCTTCAATACTTCAAAACTTCATAATTCAGCTTACGGCACTCTTCTCACACTCCAACAAACTTTGTAATTCATTTTACAACACTATTCTCCAATATCTTTGCCAATTTCGTATCGAAATATTTATAAAATTTAACTGTGCTAAGCTTATGCCCATACTTTTAAGACTCTAGTTGCCTTTCGAAGAAAATTTTAATCTAAATGCTAAACATAGACCTTAGATCTAAATACCTATAAATATATGTATAATCTATTCTTTATTGCAACAAATTAATGCGCTTCTTGTCACAAATATGAAACATACGAAACATGATTTAGCTTTGAGCAAGTCTAACCAAATTGAGTTGTGGAAATTCGAAAACAAAAAAACCTTTTTAAAAAACTTACCAAAAATTTATATTTATAAAAAAAAAAACCCAAAATATTTGCTAGATTTGTGCACCAACTTTTTAAGAATACATGGAGCCACTTGTATAAGGCATACAGAGACATACTACTGAACACATAAGCCTTAAGAATTTCGGACCATTTGTACTTATTCAATGTGTATATGCCAAATACTAGACTGTATATAAAACTTTATACATAATATATATTTATAACTATGTCATTTCTATATAATATTCCAAATATATTAACATACAAGATAACGCAGTCCGAGTCTTTTCCTCTCATCGATCAAGTTTCGAACCCTATTCTATCTATTCCTCCTCGGGCACGAGCAGATTGAGACTCGCCCCACTGGCCACGCTGCCCAAAAAGGTCTCCTCGTCCCCTCGCACCGAGAGGGTTTCACGGCCCGTGAGTACCTTACGCTCCCGGATCATGGCCGTGCGCTCCCAGCGTGAGCCTTTGCAGCTGCTGCAGCTGTGCTTGGGCATCTTGAAGACGGTGGTGGTGCGATTGCCGCAGTCCTTGCACTGATAGAAACGCTTCTCAGCATCCACGACTTTCAGTGGATGTTTCTCCTCCTTGCAGCGCTCGGCGGCCGCGAAGGCTGTGTATTTGCAGCGCTGGCAGATAACCGCCTTGCAGGGCATTTTATACGTATTCAACATCTTCTCCTCCATGGCCTCTTTGCGCTCGAGTTTATTGAAATAGTCGTCTTGCGCTTCCTGTTCTCGCATATCGACTAGATTCGTGTGGGAGGATGTGGCAGCCATGATTCTCTCGATGCGCGATTTACGCATCAATTCGCGTTCCTCTTCCTCGAGCTTTTGCCGTTTGGCTGTGTTGCTGAACTTCTCGTGCAGCTCATCGATGGCACGTCGTTTGCCAGACTCAGTGCCGCGCGTGGAATTAGGATTGACCTTTTCCAGCGGCTTCATCTTGAACAGCGCTGCTGCTCTTGATTTGGCGCTCTGCGCCTTCCGCGCTCCAATGTTCACCTCGAAACTGAAGTTCTCGCTTCCCGCCAGTTTCGGTGTCAGACTGGCATCGAATGAGAATCCACGATTCTTGAACTTATCCGGCACGCTTTGCGGTGTGGTGGGCGGCTCACCTACCTTGGGTATGGGAGTTGTTGGAGTCTCTTGAGTTGATGCGGCTGCTTTCTTTGCAAAACGTTCGTTCTCTTCGCGGAGCAGACGCAAGCGCTCGAGATCCTTGTAACGCTGCTTGGATGAAGCCTCCACATTGCCGGCCAGCCGTGAGACGGGTCCACCACGCTCTGCATAGGGCACACTCTCTGGCAGGGTGGCATGCGGCTTAGACTTGTGATCAACGCTATGGGCAAAGGGCGAGATATCGTATCCAGCCAGCTTGCTGAGCCGCTCGCGCTCCTTGTTGATAAGCTTGGCGCTTTTGCGTGCCGGCACGGCCGAGAAGGATTGACCACCATAGAACACCTCATTCTTGCCTGCAAACAGAGATGTTTATACGAGCTCTAATTGATTGGGATTGTGATACTTACCCAGCACTTTGTTGCGCAGCTCGTTGAGGCCGCGTCCCGTTGTCGCCGACTGCAGCTCGGAACGGCGGGACATTTTACCAAACTCTTGCTTCACGTGGAAGACGCAGTAGTCGCAGTCGGTCAGGTTAACAAGAGCTGTGCATTTGTCGCCGTTTTTTTTGGTTGCACGGCACGTGCCCAGGTCCTTGGACTGGCCGAGAATCATCACCTTCTGTGAGGTGTCGATGGACAGACAAGCGACATCTTTGCTGCCCGCGCGCTTCTCAAAGATAGTCGGATTGAGCACGGCCAGGCACATGCCTTCTGCTGTTTTCCACAATGATTTGTGTGCCTCCTTGAAGAGGAAGACAGTGGCAGTCTTCATTTCGCCACGCAGATCTGAGAGAGTCCATGTGGAATAGGGATCACCTTTTTTGGTATTTCGCACCGGCTGCTTGGTGACCAATGCGCCGGCAATAACCCAATCCTTGGACAAATCACCGCGTTCAATATGAAAGGCTAGACCAGAAAAAGGCACCGCCTTGCGACCATTCATGCGCTCCTGCAGCAAAGTACTAGATATCAATGGATTGATCATACGCAGCCCGAAAACGGGATCCGTGTAAACAGCCGTGATCTTTGACTGCTGCAGAGATTGGCCAGAGGTTGTGGCAGCAGCTGCTGCTGCTGTCGATGCTGGTCTCTGGAATGAGTTGCCTGCCAGCGCCGTTCGTTTGATGGGATTATGCGGATTCTTGAGACGCAATGCCTCCGGCTGAGACGATGAAGTCACCAGTTTTGTCGTTGTTTTTAATGACTGATCCACCTCGCGTGCCACTTTGCTTTCGTGTGCAGTTTCACGCTGCTGTTTGAGTTTTTTGTTGATGTCGCTGCCGTACTCATTATATTTGCGCTCCAAGAAGTTCTTGACCTCTTCGTCGTCCGATGAATCGAGCTCTGGCTCTGCCGCTTTCGCTATTGTATCTGCATTTGTTTTTGCTGGCTTGGCGGTCACCTCATAGCTAAAGGCGTCTGCAAAGCTGTCGTCTTCACGTAATCGGGGCACTGCGGTGGCTAGTGTTGGTGGTTTCGGTGCTGCTGCGTTTGCACTTTCCGTTCCATTATCGTTTTCAGCTTCGCTTAATAGTTTTTCAAGTGCTAGAATTTCTTCTTCGTCTTCTACGCTTATATCAGCCTGTGATTTGTTTGCGGGACTCATTGTTAGTGCTCGAATTTAATTCTATGAAGAGATTTTTTCTACGTATCCAAAAGAGCGCGCATACAAATCATTTTTGGCGGGCCAGCTGTTGTGTATTGAGTAATGCTGTACGACTTGCATTTACTAACACTTGCATATTAATGCTATCGATTATTTTGTAGGATATCCGCAGCAACGCTGAATTCAGTGGCCTTCCAGTGCTGTGAACTGTTATTTCAATTCGCTCGTCGCTCTCGAAATTATAAAAAATGATTTTGCAAAAATTTCAATATTTGATTGCTCTGATGCATTTCAATATATTGATGATTACAGACAGTTTAAACAGATAGATGAACACAATGGAATACATGAGTGCGCAATATTAAATTCATATACACGGAATTCGCAATAATTGAGAACCCTTTATTCATTTGAGCCAATGGTTCATTTTTTTTCGCTCATTCACAACCCAACACTAATTTCTTCGTCAATATGTCATCTTTCGGCTTTTATTCACGAAAAGTATAGTTGCAGAGCACCTTAATATATAAATTGTATTGCTCTGGACAGTGGTAAATCGCCAACAGCCGCATATCTTATAAACGTTTACAAGGAATATTACTCAGACACCAATGTGCCAGCTGCAGCGGCTCTCGTAAGGCCCTGAAAATTGTCAAAAATTTGCGGATTCGACGGAGTCGGACGCGGTGCCGATTTTTCTAAAAAAAAAGCAAAAAAGAAAGAAGTGTGCTGTTTAAATCAAAGATAAGCGGAATACTGCATCCAGCATAAGACGTGCATTTAGTGTTTAAGAATAAAGTGTTTTTTTCCTACTCAATAAGCCTCCACCTCCACCCGGCAATTAGCAAACCAGGTAAGAAATTTAACATCAGCCAGCGCCTCCCCCACTAACCGCGAATTTCACACTTTTTTCCTTTTTGCGTTTTCGACGTGTGCAAATGCGTATGCTTTTGACCGACTTTTGAATGCGCTCACAAATTGCATGACATACAAATAACCGTGGTCGTTTTGTGGTTATAGCTTGATTCAAAACCATTTTCCCCACGTGTGTCCCCCAATTGCATCTCAAATTGCATTTTGCTGTTGCTGTTGTTGTTTTTGGTGCTTGTTGATAGCCTTTGACTTACATATAAGTTTTTTGTTGCCATTTGCTTATCGCAATGCAACATTGCCTGAGCGCATGCTATAGAGGAAACGGCAACACGAATAATTGATCCGAAAGTGTTTTAAAAATGCAAAAGCATAGAGTTGCCACATAAACACAATAACAACAGTTAGAAACATAGCCCCAACATCGTTTACCGTTTGCTTTTTGTACATTTCCCTTTACGCATTTTCGCATTCCACGGCATTTTGCATTCGCAGCGCGTGTTTTGAGTTTTCATTCGCTAGTCTCCTTTTTAGCGCCGCTCGCCTCTTCTCGTACTCGCACTCACACTCACAAACGCAGACATGCACGCACAACACCCGCTCTCTCATGCTCTTTCTGCATGTCATCTGTCGCGGTCAGTGACGGCCCCCACACACGCTCAAATGACAAAATAAAAAAATCTTATAAATGCCCCAGTGCAATTTTCATTTGGGGATAAAACAAAAACAACAAACAAAAAATAACAAATCTGTGTTTTCCGCTAAATTACGTCGAATTCACCCACACCCATTTCATATGCTCATAACACACTGGTAAAGAAAAAATATATGTTCGATTCATTTTGAAGGCGTCGGCTTTTGACCTTTTTGTCACGCCGTTGCCGCCGCCGCCATCGCAGCAACCTCCTCCCCCTTGAATAGATTTTTTTTACTCATTGCTGTTGACCAAAATGGAAATGTTTATCTATCGTAGAATTGTCGCAAAACTTGGCCTGACAATTTCATGTCTGCATGTTGAATGATTCTACGTGTGATCCAAAAGATTTTACCGGTATGTGTTGTTCCATTTGTATGTTACCTTACCAAAGTTAAACAGATCCGATGTGTTGCTTATTGCATTTGTTGATATGGCTTTAAATTCAATTCAATTCAATTTCGACCTTGTAGCACATGCTTCAATTACGCAGCCCGAAACATGGCACCCCAGTTACATACACCTATTGGCAGGCATATAAATATGCTTACAGATCTGGCGCATATCGCTAGTTGTATTTGGCTGCTTTAGACAATTGCATGACATTTATTATTAACGGCAGCTGCTAATCGCACAATCTTTCTCTTCGTCTCTCTCGCTCTCGCTCACTCTCTGTGTCTGTTCTCCTCGGCGTCATCCTGGTCAGTGCTGCAACGATAAAGATATGAGTACATCTATATACCTAACGACAGCGGAGAATGGACTGCGACACGATAAGATTGTTATACTCGATGCTGGTGCACAGTATGGCAAGGTAAGTCGTCTATCTATCTATATAGTAATATATATAATTAAATAAATATAATCCTCGATGCAGGTAATCGATCGCAAGGTTCGAGAACTTTTAGTAGAATCGGATATTCTGCCATTGGATACGCCTGCCGCAACGATACGTGATAATGGCTATCGGGGCATAATCATATCCGGCGGACCCAATTCAGTGTACGCCGAAGATGCGCCCACGTACGATCCCGATCTATTTAAACTGAAAATCCCAGTGCTTGGCATCTGCTATGGCATGCAGTTAATCAACAAAGAGTTCGGCGGCAGTGTTCTCAAGACTTCCGTGCGAGAAGATGGACAACAAAATATTGAGATTGAAACGTCATGTCCTTTGTTCAGGTACGGTTGCCACCACCATTCTAATTATCTATCTATCTATCGTTTCCTGATTCTAATCAGCAGCAACAAGAAAGTCTTCAAATTGTCAGTTTATTTGAGCGCTGATACAATGCTGCCAGAGTAAAGCTAAAGCCAAGAACAGTTCAATTTAGCGTAGTTTATAAACTGATCTACACGTGGCTTGACATTCAATTAATTCTTTTTGAAACGCATTCTGTTTCGCAGTTTATTAATCAATGTTTCTCTATTGCAGTCGCCTTAGCCGTACACAGTCCGTGCTGCTCACTCATGGCGATAGCGTGGAGCGAGTGGGCGATAAGTTGAAAGTGGGTGGCTGGTCATCGAATCGGATTGTGACGGCCATTTACAGTGAGGTATTGAGAATCTATGGTGTTCAATTTCATCCAGAAGTCGATCTAACTATCAACGGCAAACAAATGCTATCCAATTTTCTATACGAAATTTGCGAACTAACGCCAAACTTTACCATGGGCAGTCGAAAAGAGGAATGCATTCGGTATATACGCGAAAAAGTGGGCAATAATAAGGTTTTGGTATGTATCTGATTATATTTGCTCAATAGAAATCCATATTTCATTGTTTCACTAAATCTTAAACAGTTGCTAGTCAGTGGAGGCGTTGATTCAAGTGTCTGTGCTGCATTACTGCGACGAGCGCTGCATCCCAATCAGATTATAGCAGTTCATGTGGATAATGGTAATATTGACATTGTACAATCTTAATATTCACCCTGACTAACCGTTTGCACATTTCTCCCGGATAGGTTTCATGCGAAAAAACGAAAGCGAAAATGTAGTGCGTTCATTGCGAGATATTGGCATTGATTTGATAGTGCGTAAAGAATGCTACACGTTCCTCAAGGGCACCACGCAAGTGAAACGACCCGGCCAGTATTCGGTAGTTGAAACGCCCATGTTATGTCAGACGTACAACCCAGAGGAGAAGCGAAAAATAATCGGTGATATATTTGTGAAAGTGACTAACGATGTGGTGGCCGAGCTGAAACTGAAGCCCGAGGAGGTCCTCTTGGCACAGGGCACACTGAGGCCGGATTTGATTGAGTCTGCATCGAATATGGTCAGCACGAATGCCGAAACAATTAAAACGCATCACAATGACACGGATCTGATTCGGTAGAGCGATAGCATATTCAAGATACTTTATTATATTTTAGTTTGTTTTTGGTATGCCTTGGGAAAAATATTTGAAATTCATATTTATATCGGAAGCAATCCATATATGGAACACATAACTGGAGCCAAGCATTTTAAAGAAATTGAGCCTACAACAAGTTGTAGGCAAGTGATGGCACCTCGCTGCCAAGGATATAATTATTTGTGTTCACCTATCCATATATTCTATATATGAACGAGGTCAATTATCAATTGTGATATTCGTATTTTAATGTGAGTCAAATTTGTTTGTAGGGAGCTGCGTAATGCTGGCCGTGTCGTAGAACCATTATGTGACTTCCACAAGGATGAGGTGCGTGACCTGGGCAACGATCTTGGCCTGCCAGCGGAATTGGTCGAGCGGCAGCCGTTCCCCGGTCCTGGTCTAGCCATACGCGTTCTTTGCGCCGAGGAAGCATATATGGAGAAGGATTACTCTGAAACACAGGCAAGTAGCACTCAGAAAATCCCAGTTTTCTTACGAATGTAGCTAAAGTTAAATCGATTTGCTCACAGGTCATTGTGCGTGTTATAGTGGACTACAAAAATAAACTACAAAAGAATCATGCGCTTATTAATCGTGTCACGGGCGCCACTAATGAAGCTGAGCAAAAGGAACTGCTGCGCATCTCTGCCAATTCAGATATACAGGCTACTCTACTGCCGGTACGCTCGGTGGGTGTACAGGGTGATAAGCGCACCTACAGCTATGTTGTTGGCTTGTCAACGACGACTCCGGAGCCCAACTGGGCTGACATGTTATTTTTGGCCAAAATCATACCACGCATATTGCATAATGTTAACCGAGTCTGTTATATCTTTGGCGATCCCGTGCAGTATCTGATTACAGATATAACGCACACAACGCTGAACACTGTAGTACTGGCGCAACTCCGGCAAGCGGACGCAATAGCTAATGAGGTGAGTTGCTTCATAATCAATCAAATTGCTTATGATTCGAATGGTTTTTCTATTCTTCCCTGATTCAATAGATTATAATGAAAGAGGGACTGTATCGCAAAATCTCACAAATGCCCGTAGTTCTAATACCTGTGCACTTCGATCGTGATCCCATTAATCGTACGCCTTCCTGCAGAAGATCAGTGGTATTGCGTCCATTTATAACGAACGATTTTATGACTGGTGTGCCAGCAGTGCCCGGCTCTGCTCAACTGCCATTGCAAGTGCGTTACATGATTCATGTCCATTCAAACAGATGTTAGATACGTATTATTTATTTTCCACAGGTTCTAAATCAAATTGTGCGAGATATTTCTAAATTGGATGGAATCTCGAGGGTACTATACGACTTGACAGCCAAGCCGCCTGGCACCACCGAGTGGGAATGATGCGTTCGAAACCAAAATCTTGAACAGCCATTTCATAGAAATAGAAATATGTAGAATCAATAAACCACTACTACAAAATGGTAAATTACAAAATTACAAACCAAACCAATAAAACAATATTAGACGAGACGCATGAGACAATAGCAGAGATGCCGCCAGCTGCTCAGTCAAATCCCATGTCAGTTAAATCAGGTATTGAGGAAAACTGAGGGCAACTGACATGAGGGACACTGACAGATACAAAAAGAGCGTAAATATTATTTAGAGTGCCGCTTACACAAAAACAAATAATGAACAACAACAAAAACTAACAACAAAATATTAACAAATCAATTCAGGTTTATAATATCGTTTATTGTGTGTAATTAATAGTAACGCGAAACGATATTAAGCATAAAACAGAGAATAACACCAGATGAGAAGATGATATGATATATTGCTGTATATTGAAATATGAACATGTTTGATCCACATGTGCGATTTGTTCCTTTTATGAAAAGGAAATTAACAAAACACATAAGATACATAAGAAACAAAAACCAATTTATTTACGCATTTTTTAGTTATATACATAATTATACAGATATTTATATATATGCATATATATACACATAACAGTTATATATATATATATACATGTATATATATACAGATATTAAATTAATGCAAAACCATGTTCTGAACGTTGTATATTTGCATGGAAACTGTTTTCGAAGAAATCGTGTTTGCAAAACAGAAAATTGTAAGAAGTACGAAATATATAAAAACACATACACAAAAACATAAGAAACACTATTGTAAGCTAAAATTATGAATTGTTATAAAAAAACGTTTTACTATTTAAATGGCAAAAAACCACAGCAAAGCAAATTATTATGATTAAAGAGAAAAAAAAACCCAATAAAAATCCGAAATGTAATAAATTTGAAAAGGCTATTATAATGTAAATACAAAGTGAAATGTTATGAAATTACGAAATGGACGACTGTTCTCTTTTTCAGATTTATTTATTTCGGCTTTCAAATGCTCCAATACTCGGGCTCTACAGTATTCGATGTAGTGCCTCTGGCGATAGGCACATTCTGCCGCATCGTTTATTTCGGATCTTCTCCATTGTTCGCAGCTTTTGTCCAAAGGATGTATGAAGTTTGCTTTTACAACGACCCAAACGCATGCATTTGGCGGCGAGGCTCTCCTGAGGCGGCGAGGTTAACGGTTCAGGCGTTCGCTAAGAGAATAATGTTATATAGTACATATGATGAGAATTTCTATTTAAATATCAGGAATTGCAAAATGCAATACTATATATTTTATTATTCTAGCTATTTATTACTCGAAATATTCTGTAGCTATAATAATAAATAGCTATGGTTTGGTCATTAAGATAGTGTTTAAATAATTATTCTTAATAGTATATTAAGCTCGACTTTGATTAGGTTATATAGATTCAGCGGGATAGATTCAAAATTGATGGATTGTTGCCACACAGGCCGACTTATAGATTATAATCAACAATTTTATAATTTATAATATATGTTATTGGCATTGGCATATTGGCATATATGATATACATAGGTACAAAATTACTTTCATAAAATCTTGAACAAATTATAATACCCTCTACTGAATTATAAGAATCTATGCTATAAAGTTTTGTTCTCTAAGCAGTTATACTTTATATTTGGGATGGTATTCCACATCTCTAAACTTACCGCTACCGGAGTTACTGCTTGTACATTCTTTTTGCGATCGAACGTGTGCTTGATTAAAAACTGCAATCTATCCGAATAGCGCAGTTTGCGGGGCATTTCACTCAGCTTGTCGAAATGTTTGGCTTCCTGTTTACGCAATTGCTCCAATTGGACGTTGTAGCGCCATTTGATAACCAGATGTCTCCATTTGTCGGGCTTCGGATGGGGGCGTTCAGGGCAGCACATTTCCTGGGCAAGCTGCTCCCAGACCTCATCCTTCAATTCAAAATTGAGGAAATCTTTGTGATTCTCCATCCACAGGCATTCTTTCTCCTTGTACAAATCGAGAAACTTAAATTTGTAGCGCCATTTGCGCTTCGCTTGCTTCGAGCAGAGCGTCAAGTTTGTTATAGATGTGGACCTAGTCGAGCCCGGCAATCGCCATTCATTGGCCATAATGCAAACTGGAAATTTAGACACTTGGTATTTCGATCGATTGACGTGAAAATCAGGAGATTGTGGAGAGCTTTTCTATGCTTTATTTGCCTGACAAGGTTTCATAATTTGAAAACGCAAAGCATTGTTGAATTCCAAAGTTTTATTTGCTTTATAACGCTTACTAAATTTTAATTTCATAATTGATACAATTAGTTTAAACAAGTGTGTGAGTGAGTGAGTGTTGGATGTTGCGACTAGGAGATGGTTGACCACTTCTCCACGTTTGGATCGTGTGTCCGTTTATTGTCCGCATCGAGAAAAACCAACAAAAAGCGAAATAATAATTTACGTAAAACAACTTTGCTTGTTTTCATACATATTACAATAAATTTTATTCGCATTCGCAGCAAACAAATTTGCAAAAATAAACAAAAGTTCAACTAAATATAATTAATGTATGTATAATTGTATATATATATATAAAACTGTTTCACAATTTCTCGATTTTATTTTTTCGATTGCATAACCTTTACTATTTGCATTTGCGACACTGAATAAAAAATTTAAAAGCAACGCGCCAAATAAAGAATTAAAAATAGTTTTAAAAAAACAATACCATAATTTGATTGCTTGCGTTCTATGTCGGGTGTATATATATGGTTGGCTGTCTGTCTTGAGTGTATGTGTCTGTGTGTGTTTCTGTGTTTATGTAAGGCTTCTCGAGAGGGGGGACTAAGTAACTTAATTGGCCAACTCCTTCATGCGGTTAAGAGCGCTGCCTGCCTTGAACCAACCGATCTGCAGTTCGTTGAGCGTATGGTTCAGCTTAATCCTTTCCACCTTATCGCCATTCTTGATTTCGCAGTCGACGGGCTTGCCGGGCGCCAAGCTGTTCAGATTCAGCAGCGAAATCTTGCTCGTAGGTTGGATCTATAAATATATCAAATATTATTACTTTTAATTCTATTCTATTCCATATCTATATGTATATCTCTACCTTATCGTAGTCGGCAGCATTGGCGAAGGTCAATGGCAGCAGACCCTGCTTCTTCAGATTGGTCTCGTGGATGCGAGCGAACGACTTCACAATGATGGCGCGTCCGCCCAAGTGACGTGGCTCAAGTGCGGCATGCTCGCGAGAGGAGCCCTCGCCGTAGTTCTCATCACCGACGGCCACCCACTTGATGTTGTTGGCCTTGTAGTCGCGGGCGACTTCGGGCACATTGCCCCACTTGCCAGTGCGCTGGTTCTTGATTTTATTCATCTCGTTGTTCTCGGAGTTGGTGGCGCCAATGAACATGTTGTTGGAAATGTTGTCCAAATGGCCACGATACTTCAACCAGGGGCCAGCGGCAGAAATGTGATCTGTGGTGCACTTGCCCTTCACCTTGATCAGCACAGTCATATCGGTCAAATCCTGTCCAGACCACTTGTCGAATGGCTCCAGCAGTTGCAGACGCTGCGATTTGGGATCTACAACAACTTTGACGTTTTCGCCGGACTGTTGAGCAATGAAATTTAATTAATTTTAAGTAATTAACGGATAAGTTTTAGCTTACAGGTGGTGGTGCGGTGTAGGTATCCTGACCGGGATCGAAACCCTTGGCGGGCAGCTCATCACCGAAGGGGGCCTTCAGCTTGAACTTCTTGCCATCGGCACCAGTGAGCTCATCCGTCAACGGGTTGAAGTCCAGGCGACCGGCAATGGACAAGGCTGTGACCATCTCGGGGCTGGTCACAAAGCAATGAGTAGCCGGATTGGCGTCGTTGCGACCGGTGAAGTTGCGATTGTACGAGGTGACAATGGTGTTCTTGTCGCCCTTCTTCACATCCTGACGATCCCACTGACCGATGCAGGGGCCACAGGCATTGGCCAGCACAGTGCCGCCAAACTTGTCGAATACCTCAGAGATGCCATCGCGCTCAATGGTGGCACGGATCTGCTCAGAGCCGGGTGTCACATTGAAGGGGATCTTTGACTTGATACCGTGGCTCATGGCGTCCTTGGCAATGCTGGCACAGCGACCCATATCCTCGTACGATGAGTTTGTGCAGGATCCAATCAGGCCAACCTTGATGTCAAGTGGATAGCCGTTCTTCTTGGAGTTCTCGCCCAGCTTGCTGATGGGATGACCCAAATCTGGAGTGAATGGACCATTCACGTGCGGTTCCAGTGTGTCCAGATTGATTTCAATCAGTTCATCGTATTCACAATTTTTGTCCGCGGACAGGATCTTGGACTGGAACTTCTGGGCTTCAGCTGCGATACCACCGCGACCGGTGGACTTCAGGTAGTCGGCCATGCGCTGATTGAAGGGGAACAGTGAAGTGGTTGCACCAATTTCAGCACCCATGTTGCAAATGGTTGCCATGCCCGTGCAAGAGATGGAGTCAACACCCTTGCCGTGGTATTCAATGATGGCGCCAGTGCCGCCCTTGACGGTCAGGATATCAGCCACCTTCAGGATGACATCCTTGGGCGAGGTCCAGCCGCTAATCTTGCCAGTCAGGTTGACACCAATGACCTTGGGGCACTTCAACTCCCAGGGTATGTCGGCCATGACATCGACGGCATCAGCACCACCGACACCAATGCACAGGCCACCGAGACCGCCACCATTGGGGGTGTGCGAGTCAGTACCGATCATCAGCAGGCCGGGGAAGGCATAGTTCTCCAGGATGATCTGATGGATGATACCGCTGCCTGGCTTCCAGAAGCCCAGGCCGTACTTGGCGCAAGTCGACGCCAAGAAATCGTACACCTCACGATTCAGATCCTTGGCACGGGCCAAATCCTTAGGTCCACCGACCTGAGCTTCGATCAAGTGATCGCAGTGCACGGTCGAGGGGACAGCAACCTTCTTCAGTCCGGAGGAGATAAACTGCAACAGGGCCATCTGAGCGGTGGCATCCTGCATGGCCACACGGTCGGGCCGCAGACGCAGATACGAAGTGCCACGCACAATATCCTGATTCGCCGGATCATCCAAATGCGAATACAGAACCTTCTCGGACAGAGTCAGAGGGCGATTCAGACGACTGCGCACCACTTCCAGACGCTTATTCAGCTTATCGTAGGGCAAATAGACGTCCGAGTCGAATTTCGACAGGGCCACCTTGGAGGCGGTGTAGCAGGAAGCATGGAATTGACGTACCATGGGATCCACAACATGCTTGCCCAGTTTGCACACCTGTGAAATCAAATTAGAAAAGGGTTGAGCAATTATATTGAATGTTATTTAAAAAGATTACAGCTTATTAAGACGGCGTGGAAATGGGCTATATGAAGCGTGGCCTAAAAGAATATACATTCCAATTAATAGCAAAAGAGTTAAATATTTTGTTATGTAACCACTTGTTATTAGACTATTAGAAATGTTAACAGATAAATACATGTAAATAACATTTATGCCACTGTAGGAACTTTAGCCAAATATTTATAAGATACATATTTACATTAACAACACCGTTATTAACAGCAAACATTTTGTTGCAGTTCAGTTAACATTTCTATTTAATCATAAATCATTGACAGAATAATTTGTTTGCGCATCGCTAATGCAATGCGTAAACCTTGTGATTCGTATAGGGGCCACGCTATAAATAATAGTTGATTAACATATCACGGACGCTTATATTATTAATTAACTGTATCAATAGTCTAACGATAAGATAGCCATTGACAACAGGGCATGTCACTTGGTTAGCAGAGAGGACACTACTATTATCCAATAATACCTATTTATCTCTCGAGTAGATACTTTTCTAAGTTGATAGCCCCCTCAGAGTGGGAAAACAACTTAAAATCAACATTGAGGTACTTTTGGTTTTATATGCATCAGTAAACACTTCGTATTATTTCACGTGATCAATAAAAACAACAAAGAGAGTAGGGAGAACGCAGCAAACTACGTCAAAAGTTCAATAGCTTCTAGGCATTGGAGTTGGAGATGTTATTGCACCCATTGCATATGTATCAGAACGCCCAAACTTCAGGCTGTTTACTTGTTTATTCTTATTTTATTTATTGAAGTGAGTGACTTTCATATACAATACACTTTCATATATATTTATGTACTCTAATTAAAAATACTATCAAAGTGTCAGCAGATAAGAACTAATAAGATATATGGCAGTGTTTCTCGCAACGTTGAATAACGATGCTTACATAAATACATTCTTAGCACGTTGCTTAAATTGTAGCAATTATATTCATTGAATTTTATTATTCGTTTTTATTTCTGCTACTGAGTTGCAATAAACTTTTTTCACGCACACACTCATACGCACTCATATTAATTATATACTACTTTCTTGGAAAATTAAAAAAGAGCAGCAGAAAATGCTTCGGTTAGGTAACAACATTTTGATTGGTTTTTAGGTTAGAAAATCGCAACGCGAAAAATTCCAATTAGCATTAAATTTTCCTGCAATTATGCATATGAATATGAACCATTTAATTGTCGGCACACTGTTTTAATATATTGTTATTGGACTTTAATTGTCTTATCAGCATAAATTGATTTTCCTGCATGCGTGTGCGTGTGCGTATGTGTGTCTGGATGCACAGATTCCCGCTTCGCGCTTCCAGAACTTTTCTTGGCATGCTTATTTGGCAACACGTACCTGTGCCTGAGCGTTCATTATTCTTGCTGCCATAATTACGCGACTTTTTTCGTACAATATCAAACTATATATAAACACTCGAAATTTTGTATGGTGGCTTTAAGTGATAACACAGTCGTCAAAATTTTCAGCCCTCTCAGCCGGAAGATTTTAACACAGACTGAGCGCAAATCGCGAAAACTAGCTGGCGGTGAGGGTGACATGGTATTAGAGATGAGCATAAATTATCCGATGTGACTGGTACGTTTCGATAGAAGAGGCACACGTTCCTAAATGTATTAAGCGCAAACATGTTACAACTGCATCATGTGCAGTCTAACTAGATGTGTTTGAAAAAACGTACTATGTAACTGTCAAGTTTTTCTTCTGATTGGCTATTAATATTCAATATTGGGAAATCACTGGTGGCCGTCACAATATCAGTCTGTTGCTCAGCTCTAGCTGAACTAGTTATCGATAACAAAATGTAATGTTTGCCAGCACTGGTTTTATGTTTTGTTTGCGTGGGTGGATGGGCGGGCGCAACCATTTGTCACAACTGGTCGAATAATATATTAGTTGGAAAACATAAATTAGAAATCACTAGAAATGTGCAGCCGTGTTGCTGCTTGGCATTGCAATGTCGGATCGTCGTAAACGTGGGTACATGCCCGAAATAACCATCGATTATCAAGCAGTGCCGTTACATGTATCCAATGCAACGGAAATTATCAATCGAAATTCAAACTCAACGTCAACAACGTCAACGACTACGTCATGCTGCAGGCGCCCCGCTGTAGCTGCGGCAGAGGGCAACGCGTTATGCTATGGTCATGGCTATATTATACCCGTTCTCATACTTTTTGTGCTTGTGTTAACTGTGCTCCTGTTGCCTTGGGAGACCCTAAACGGCCATATGGACGAAACCACCCCCGTGGAAAAGCCATTGCCTTGTCAATTACAGCTGGTGGAGACAATACCTATTGGCCTGAACTACACGCCCGATAGTCCGAAGTTCTTGAGCACTTTCGAAGCATGGCAGCTGCTACTGAATAAAGCAAAGGCAACAATTGATATAGCTGCTCCGTATTGGACATTGCGTGGAGTCGATGTCAATGACAGCAGCACACAGCTGGGTGAGCAGCTGTTTCAGCGTTTGCTCTCGAATGGAGATCCGGGCAAGCCAAAATTACGCATACGCATTGCTCTTAATAAGAGCGTGGAGAGCTCGTGGCATGCGGATGCCAGAATCTTTGCCAACTATGGCGCCGCTAAGGTGGTGGCCGTTAAGCTGGCCAACGAAGGTGCCTTACACACAAAGATGTGGATTGTGGATGGACAGCATTTCTATTTGGGCAGTGCCAACATGGACTGGCGGTCGCTGACACAGGTCAAGGAGCTGGGTGTTCTTGCTCAGAACTGCCCACACTTAACACGCGATTTGTCGAAGATATTCAAATCTTACTGGCAACTGGGCAGCGATGGAGCTGCAGCCATACCCAAGCCGTGGCCCTGGTCCTATCATTCCCTCTACAATCTACGTCAGCCTATGCTTATACGAATTAATAGTAACTATACCATGCGTGCCTATATATCCAGTGCCCCGCCGCCGCTCACGGCTAGTGGACGAACTCATGACTTGGATGCCATTCTCAACTGCATAGATACGGCAGCGGAATTCGTTCATATTGCAGTCATGGACTACTATCCGTTGATTCTGGTGGGCGCCAAACTGGAATTTTGGCCACTCATCGATAACGCTCTGTGCAAAGCAGCCCTTGAGCGTGGAGTGGCTGTTAAGTTGTTGGTTTCCTGGTGGAAGCATTCGGATCCCAATGAGGACAACTATCTGCGTTCGCTGCAGGAATTGTCAACATTCAACCACCAAGTAGATATACAAATAGTAAGTATATCTTACAGAAGTTCCATACACATATATTACATATTCATCCTCCGCCATAGCGCCGCTTTATTGTGCCTTCGGATGAACAGCAGTTGAAGATACCCTTTGCACGTGTCAATCATAATGCTTACATGGTCACTGAACGAGTGGCTTACATAGGAACCTCCAACTGGTCGGGCGAGTACTTTACATACACCGCTGGTGTGGGTCTTGTGCTGGCCGATGTGGATTTCGAGAATGAAACGCAGCATACGTTGCGTTCGGATGTTGTGGATATTTTTGCCAGGGATTGGCATAGTCCGTATGCGTTGCCACTGAAATATAACCTCCGTCTTTGAATTTTTTTACGTAATTTGAACATATTGCGCGCTCTCATCCCGCCGTGCTGTCGTTTAACAACACTGCCACAGACAGCTGCTACTCCAAGTCATAAAAAAAATAGTCAAATTGAACCTCAATAGAAAAATGTTAAAATATGTACAAAAGACTAAAAAAGCCAGCCAGCCTAATAATAGTTATAGCTTACTAATAATTGAAACTGTGGCAAACAATAAAAGATCTCTTATATTTAAATTTACCGCGTAAATGTTTAAACTGTTTTACAATACTGCCTTGACAGTCAGCTGGTGCATGCCATAACAAATACTGTAACCGTAAAATATAACCTCAATAAACAAATGTCTAAATAAATAGAACTCCAAAATTATGGCAGGCAAAAAGCCGACTCGTGATCTTCTTGGGATTATTTGGCAAAATTTTTGGCGTTCGCTGCAGCCGCGCCGAATCCGTGGGACCTACATTGGCGAGGATTATTTTGGCAATAAATACTACGAGATACCGCCAAATCCTTCGCTTGGCAAACGCAAACCTTCACGCTGGTTCGAGCCAGCCGACAAAGATGCCTTCGACCAGGAGTTGACAGCCGAATGGGAGGCGTGGCTGCGTGGACGACGGGACGATCCGCCTACGCGCGAAGAGTTGGTGAAGAACCTGCAGATCATGGAGCTGAAGAAGCGCAATGCAGCCGAGCTGGATGCGCACTACAGAAAAGAGAAGGATGCGGGCGCGCTACCAAAGCAGGTGGAAGGAGAAACCATAGGCACGTTTCCCAAGTACAAGGAATACGAAATTAATCCTGGCAAGAAGCCTTTGGGCTAATAGAACTTTATTTCCGTACCTAAATAATTAATTTGTTAATATATGTACGTATGTCTAGTTTATTCCTATGATACAATCGTTTTTGTGGTGGTTGCTTCTGTTTCACCAATCATTCAAATCTAGATCCTTGACAATATCCACAGCTGTGCCAGCGTCGTCATATTCTTCTGCAGGCTCTGAAGGCGCCACTTTCTCCGGCTGCTCCTTTGCTTCCTGTTTCTCCTGCTTGCGCTTAGGTTTCTTCGGTTGCGGCTGCTCCACCTCTGAATCGTCGTCGTCGTCCGTGGGCAATCCCGCTTCATCATCATCTTCTGAATCGGATGGGAAGAGCTCAAGTTCACCATCTTCATTGCGCACCGGGACGCCTGTCTTGGCAGCCGGTCGCTTCAACTTGGGTATATCGTAGTCCGCATTGATGTCGTCCGTTTGAGCCGCTTGGCGTCGTTTCTTCGTCTCGTGCGTCTTCAACCAGCTGGCATAGTAGATGTCCAAGGGAGTGCGCTTGTTACGCACCTGTTGTTCCCATGCCTGAACTGCCTGAACATCCTTTAGGTCGAACGTGACGCTGCTCTTGCTGCGCTGTTGCTCAATGAAGCGGCTGCTCTCCTGAATCTTATCAAGCAGCTGCTTCAGCTTTCGCACATAGTTGGCATTGCGGCACTCTTTGAGATAAGCCTTGAGGGCCATCACCACTGGCACAACCAGATCGCTAAACGCCAACGTGGAAGATTCATGAGCCAAATATTCCAAGAGCAAGCCACACACCTGCTCCACGACCTCATCCCGGAAACCATTCTCCGCCAGCTGCGATTTGTTCAAACGCAGAATGCACGTAAATTGAAGAGGCTTCATGGACACCGACGTGTGTTTGCGGTTGAAGGTGTTGCTGCGGAGCACCTCCACAATGAGTGGCAGCACAGGCACATAGGTGTGCGTCTCTTTGGAGAGCGAGATGAGCGACTGCAGGCAATGGAAACGCAGCGGAAAGTACTGAGCCGTCGGTATCAAACGAATCACGCCTATTGTAATCGTCACTAATGGATAGATAAGCGGCTGCAGCTGTGGCTTATTTGCGCTGGCTCCCAACAGATCCGCCCAGAGACGCAGCGAATTGATGAACTGCCAATTGTAAACGGCCTGGAAGCTATCCTTCTTCTTTAAGATGACCGCATTGCGCAGATGTATGGCCAGCTGGCGGATGTAGAGGAACGCATGCTGGTAGCTAACATTCAAGTCCAGTGCGAACATCTCCACCAACGAGCGGCGCATGAAATTGATGCCAGGCAGCGTGTTGGGCGAAACGAATTTGGAATTCCGCACATATGCCAGATACATGGCCTTAAGAACGTGGTTTAGCATGGTGGCCTGCAAAGGAAGATACCAAAAATTAGTTGAAATCCTAGACAGAATTAGATGCAACTCACCTGTTGCTTACGTGTTATCTTGAGTATGCAAAGGAAAGCCAACACACGCACTGTCTCATCACCTGTTGCCCAGAGCACAATGAGACGCTTTAGTATGGTTTTTCCCAGTGCTGTGAACGGTGCCACCATGCCGGCCATTTGATGCAGATGCTTGAGCAGCACGGTTAATATATTAGAGCTGGACACCTGTTCTATGAGGCGTATCAGATCACCCAAATAGTAGCGCAGACAACCACGCACCTTCACCCACTTCTTGTGCTTGTGCAAGGGTAGACTACTATTGGGCTTGACACCCAACACTTGCACTATGGCCGGCTGCAGATGGAGCACACAGAGTTGGATGACACCATTGAAGGCGGCGGCGCCAACTACTTTGTAAGCAGCGGCATTTGCCTGTTCGCCCTCTGCATCGGCACTAATGCTAGCCAAGGCAGAATTGAACGCTTGAATAACCTGTCGCACTGCCTCAATTGGCACATTGGGCTTCTCCAGCTGCAGCTGCCATTGGCGCAGCATATTGAGTGTGATTTTTTGTTGACCACCCGCAGCTATTGTTTCCTCATCATCGTCTTCTCCTTCGAAGTCACTCTCATCACTGGCCACGGCCAGATCACTGCTAGGCTTGTGATACTTCGCCTCGTCCTCTTCGCTGTCTTCGGCAACAGTAGCTTCATTGTGTTTCTCATCTTCCTTCTCGTCATCGTCATCATCGCTGTCCATAAGATTAAAATCCAGCAGTTCTTTGTCGTTCTTTTTAAGGAAATCATAGAACTCGGGATCTATATCCTTTATACCCTCCAAATCCTGTTTGTGTGATTTCTTGCCCGCCTTCTTCTTGGGCTGTTTCTCAACTTTACTTGGCTTCGCTTTCTTCACGGCCTTTGCCAACTTTGGGATCTCCTCTGAATGTTGCTTTTTCTTTATAACTGCCTTTTTGGACTTTGTTTTGTCCAAGGACTTGACTTTTTTCATTGCTACCTTCATAATTGTTTTCGTTTTAAATTTTTACAAAATGCAACACGTGCGGCTTCCCACTTACAAAAGTACTCAATTCTTAGTAGAAGTATCGAGGCTTAACAGAATGAGTATTTGTTAACAGAATGGTGTACAGCTGTCGATAAATTGTGGTGGCTGTTCGATATTAGCGGTTTAGCGGTTATTTGAATTTTAAATGAGAGAAAGCTTATTTTTGTTTAACAATAGATAAATAAATATATAAAAATATACATACAAAATTGTTATTATTTTATTACTGCAATGCAGTTTTTTTTTGTATATGACAGAGAAATTGAAATATATGTGCGTATATAACTTATTTAGAAAGAATGAAAGCAAAGCTAATTGTTTCCCAGCTGCACTATAATTAATCATATAAATACGTCAATCAACTAATGGAACCGCTTCAGGGGGGCGTTGACTAAACTCTACTATCATTTTTCAGTTGCAGTTACGCCTGCGACTGCGTCAGGGGCCACACATCTGGCCAACTTGTTGCCAACTGCCGCTCTGCGAGCTGCTGTTGTTGTTGTTGCCGCTGTTACAGCAACTGAAAACGAGAGTTTGGCTTAAGTGGAGCAGGGGTTGTTTGCCTTGATCAACGGCACTCGCAATTATTAATAGAAAAATTCACGTAATGTAAAAAAAGAAAAAAATTAAAATTAAAATAAAATAAACAACAGCAAAGCTTGATACGGACAGCTTAAATAATTGTATGCAAGCGGGGACCTCAGATCCGCCTTAACACCACCTACATTGCCTAGCCGCCCCTCGCTCCACCTACAGTTTACAGTTATGTGTTGAATTTCTGGTGAATGTGCTCGCGCTCGATGTGCACAGCTTCCAGACATCCCTCCAGTGTTACGAAATCGCATTTAGGCAGCGCCTGATAAGCTCTAAGCGCTAAATGGCCGCTTCAATAAAAATGTCAAATGCTGAACGTGTGCCTGCAATTGTCAATCGACGCCCACAGGTTCTCTGTTAAGAGTTGTTGCAGTTGTAGTTACAGTTACAGTTACAGTTCCCGCTGCAGTCATAGCTAGTTCCAGCTCACACGCAGTAGCATTCGACGCTGCTGTTGTTACCATGTCATGTTGGCAGCCGCGCCCAATGGCAATCGCCCATAAATCTTGCCCGGCCAGTTGCCATTCACTTTTTTGCTCAGTCTTTCTTGTTGTTGTTGCTTTTTCGTTTTGCTTCCCTATGCTACGCGTGCACGCAGAACGAACGCATGACGCAGTCGCTGTGTATGTGTGTGTGTGTGTGTGACAAATTTCCTTCTATGCGTCCAAGTTCAAGTTTACGCAGCTTTTCGGTTACACTCGAAACGCTTCCTGTTTGTCGGCTTGGCGGTTCATTGGACGCACGAACGCACTTTACTGGTTTCTATTTTGCACGCAGCCGCTTTTGGCCCACTAAATGCGCAACAGCAACAGCCACTGGCAACTGCATTCAGCATCACTTCAACGGCAGCTTGAGCCAAGGCCAAGTCTGGCATTTGGGCCAACAACGCATTTGGCATGCGCCGCCCGTGCAATTCGGTTTTTGCTGCCGGTTTGTCGATCTTGTTTGTGACTTGGGCTTTGTTTGTAGCGCTT